>CM055731.1:6660751-6733561 GCA_029465975.1 Dallia pectoralis
GACTTTGGCGACATCATAAAGGAGACCCTGAACCGAATGAGGCAGACGGATAAGATTGAGAGTGCCCGTGCGTTAGTGCTCTGTCTGCAACAGGTAACCTGACAATGTGAGGGGTTTTGTTGTTTAAACATTGTCTCACTCCTTCATTCAACTTCCTCTTGACATTCTACCTCGAAACTGCTCCCAAAATAAATATAAGGCCAGTAGGAACCAAAGAATTTGGGAGCAGTAAGTTTTACATGAAACCGGGGGAGGGGTGTAGAAAGTTACAGCATCCTTTAAAATACTCCCATTGTGTTGCTTTACTGGCTGAAATTAAAATACATACAACCTAACTTACCAACGCATTGACAAGCCCCTTCGCAGTAGAATTGTTCAGGGTCATCATTGGTTGATAGCATTTGGGAGGGAGGGGTGTCTGGCAGGGTATCTACTCATTTAGCATCTCCATTTGGAGTCACTAGTTGGTATCTGATAACACATGGATCAAATACTCCCCCGCAAAATGCAAATGTGTCTGAATAAATCACAGACATACATTTTAGGTGTGTCAAAATCAACTATTACATCTACGATTAAGAATACATTATTGGTACATAAAGGAGAAATTAAGAACTGGTTAGCTCAATAATGGCATATGCTAGACCAATAAAACCGTCTACAGTGGATGACCAATAAATGCTCACCGTTGTGAAGAGAAAACGACAACGAAGAACTGTCTGACATCAGGAACACTTTCCAGAAGGTGTGGATGTGTCAGAGGACATTGGCAGCTAAACTTCAAAAACATGAGAGCCCAAAACATACGAAACAACCATGCCGAGTTATGGAAAGGGTCTTATTAGGCGAGGAGACATATTGAAATATACTAGAGTGTGGGGAGAAGGGGACTGGCATTACTAACTGATCTGTGAGGTGTTCTCTATGTTATGTTGCAGGCATGTATGGCGGCCATTGGAACTGGCTCACTTGTCGTTATTGATGATGTTGTGTTTGGTTTTGCAGTTTACAGTTTATCAAAAGAATTTCCCTCGAAGGTGACAGTTGACATTTAAACCAATAATCATTATTTAATATCAACTTCAATGTGCTGGAGTATCAAGACAAAACAGCAAAAACGTGTAAATGTCCAAATACACACCGACTGTAATTCAGATCAAACGAGGGAGAGGTTGGCATTGAGCCAAAATCACAAGTTCATCTGAACTTAACTAAATAATCACAAGTTCATCTGAACTTAACTAAATAATCACAAGTTCATCTGAACTTAACTAAATAATCACAAGTTCATCTGAACTTAACTAAATAATCACAAGTTCATCTGAACTTAACTAAATAATCACAAGTTCATCTGAACTTAACTAAATAATCACAAGTTCATCTGAACTTAACTAAATAATCACAAGTTCATCTGAACTTAACTAAATAATCACAAGTTCATCTGAACTTAACTAAATAATCACAAGTTCATCTGAACTTAACTAAATAATCACAAGTTCATCTGAACTTAACTAAATAATCACAAGTTCATCTGAACTTAACTAAATAATCACAAGTTCATCTGAACTTAACTAAATAATCACAAGTTCATCTGAACTTAACTAAATAATCACAAGTTCATCTGAACTTAACTAAATAATCACAAGTTCATCTGAACTTAACTAAATAATCACAAGTTCATCTGAACTTAACTAAATAATCACAAGTTCATCTGAACTTAACTAAATAATCACAAGTTCATCTGATCTTAACTAAATAATCACAAGTTCATCTGAACTTAACTAAATAATCACAAGTTCATCTGAACTTAACTAAATAATCACAAGTTCATCTGAACTTAACTAAATAATCACAAGTTCATCTGAACTTAACTAAATGAAGTACACAGTTCCAAGTGTGTTACATTCAGCTGACATATTTAAAGGTGACCTGTTGTTTGTCTCAGTTATTCCTGCGTCTGAAGCAGGACCAGGACAGTGGAGTTGCCTGTAGAGCCGGCGCCCAAACCTTTAGCAGCATCAAGGAGTTGGCCAGGCGCTTCTCTCTCACCTTCGGCTGGGACCAGACCAAATCCCGTGAGTCTCTCGCCCTAATTCATAGGTAGGTACACAATATGTCTTCTAATCATTACTTTGCATGCACAACTAAAAACACACAGGTATACAATGTATTTTACTGAAGATTTGTTTTTAATTAATAATTATAAATTCTAATAATCGAAACGAATACTTCGAGCAAATGTAATTGGTGTGCTCTCACCTTTTCTGTGTGCGTGTGTGTAGGGATGGTATAGAGTTTGTGTTCCAGGGCTTCGTTCAGAAAGCTGAGAAGCCTTCTTCACCTCACCTCTCCTACCTCACCATTCTCAGCGAGTTCTCTAGCAAGCTCCTCAGGCCAGACAAGAAGACTGTGTAAGTCAGTAGAGACTGGTGAGGGGAGGACAACTCAGTATGTTCATGAAATCAATAGTGGTTCTTTTTATTAGGCCACAAACACACCTCCAGCACCTTCCTGGGATCCGCAAAAAGATCACATGCATGACAAAACGGTTATTGACTAGATGTACAACATTTACATTTTAACCATCAAGTAGACTCTCTTATCCTGATCGACTTACAGGAGCAAATAAGGGGTTTAATTACATTTCTCAAAGACCCAACAACACATTTTTATTTCAAGTTAAAAAAAATAGCTTTGGTACTATTATTGCAATTATGTGGTAAAACCTCACAACTCCAAAACTCCAAACTCGTCACACTTGTGACGCAGCCAGTCTTACATTCAACACTTCCACAAAACCACTGATTCAAGATATAAGTTTCACATGAAATGTTATGGGAACATATGGTTTAATCACCAAAACACAACATAATGACATATTTTCAGTTTAGTCTTTTTACCAACCAGTGAATCATATAACAAACAATGCAAGATACATGTTTCAAATCTCCTTTAGAAGTACTCACGGTAATACGCTACACTGATGCAAAAGACTGTAAAAACAGTCAAACAAATTCTATCTGTAACTACTACTGTAAATGAAAATAAAACATAGCATTTAGCAGACATTATATTGGCACAAGCCTGCCTTGGGTATTTGGCCATAGATTCTCATCCACATCACAATGAATGTCTTCATTTTTCATGCACCTTGTGAACAAACCTTATGTCATGGTGAATTCATGCTTAACATTGGTCTACACTGATGTCATCACATGCCTCACCCACGGCCTGAAGGAGAGTGGCGTGCCCACAGGGTTGGTGATTATAAACCTTCCACCTTTATACAGAAAATAATTCCTCAATAGGGTTGGAGAGCATGAGGGCAGGTAGAGGGTTAGGAATCAGGGATGTGCCTGAAACCATGTTGAACCACTAGCCTCACTCTTCACCACTAGTTTATATGCTGCCCCAATGCTATTGATTATTTACCTTACATTAGAAACAAACATATATATGTACATTTGAAAAGTAATGTAATGCAATATCACTACTCATGTACTTGTACATGCCAACTATTACATAGAAACCTTGTGTCTGTGTTTTGGTGTGTTTTAATCTCCCGTTTAATAAACATGTCCTCCTCTCCCTCCAGTCACTCCTACCTGCAGAGCTTTGTGAGTGAACAGACCATAAGCAACAGGGAGGAGTGTTGGCTGCCACTCATCCAATACCGTGCCTCCTTATTGGCTACCGGAGCAGAGGGGGAAGATGCTGCTTCCTTCGTCAGCTTTGAAATTCCGAAGCAGCCATCTCTAGGTGATCACTCATACTCTCACGGGCACGTGCACACTCACACGCACACTCACACGCACACTCACACGCACACTCACACGCACACTCACATGCACACTCACACTCACACCCACTGTCAGAAACGGGCCTACTTATGATGGTATGTTCTGTGGCACCTTAAAAATGGAATAAACTTCCCAGTAGCACTAGGACCCCACCCAGTAGCACTAGGACCCCACCCAGTAGCACTAGGACCCCACCCAGTAGCATTAGGACCCCACCCAGTAGCACTAGGTCCCCACCCAGTAGCACTAGGTCCCCACCCAGTAACACTAGGACCCCACCCAGTAGCACTAGGTCCCCACCCACTAGGTCCCCACCCAGTAGCACTAGGACCCCACCCAGTAGCACTAGGACCCCACCCAGTAGCACTAGGACCCCACCCAGTAGCACTAGGACCCCACCCACTAGGTCCCCACCCAGTAGCACTAGGTCCCCACCCACTAGGTCCCCACCCAGTAGCACTAGGACCCCACCCAGTAGCACTAGGACCCCACCCAGTAGCACTAGGACCCCACCCACTAGGACCCCACCCAGTAGCACTAGGTCCCCACCCAGTAACACTGGGACCCCATCCACTAGGTCCCCACCCAGTAGCACTAGGACCCCACCCAGTAGCACTAGGTCCCCACCCACTAGGTCCCCACCCAGTAGCACTAGGTCCCCACCCAGTAGCACTAGGTCCCCACCCATTAGGTCCCCACCCAGTAGCACTAGGTCCCCACCCACTAGGTCCCCACCCAGTAGCACTAGGTCCCCACCCAGTAGCACTAGGTCCCGTCTGGGGGTGTTAAATCGATCCACGGAGGGGTACTTGAGAACGCCCATGAGACCGTAGGCCAATGTTTTCTGTTTTTGTGCTAGCACTCAAACACACACTTAAAATGGTTTCCTACCGCATTGTCCTGCCGGACAACAAAAACATGCCAAAACAAAAATGCCAACCCTTGGTGTTCCCAGACCAGGATTTGGAAACACTTCTGTTGGCTGACATGTAACCTCCACATAAGGGGTAATCTGCAAAGACCAAAATTGCTTGGTCTCTTTATTGGACTTATGTTATGAGACCGGGAAAAACATCAGCACACAGAACTTATGCGACTGGTCCGAAATGTTAAATGTATTTGATAGGAGACACAAGGTCACCTGCTGTGATCTGTGCAGAGGTCAAAGGAAGGAGGTCCAATAGGGTGAGCAGTACCAGTACCAGTACAAGGTAAATAACATTATACTAATCCCAATCCTAAATCTTACTCTGAATTAAGTGGAATGAAGTTTACTTATGTTCAAAATCCTACGTGTTTTACCTTAATGGAATTGAAAACCCTGCAGTCACTTACTCAACCACATACAGATCTGCAATTGCATTCCTTGCAGAAAGTTTTTGTACAAATAACATATCTCACTGCCTGTGACAGTAGTGTAATAATTCTACTAAATCAATTTCTATGTCCCACCTGTCTCAGCAAAGAGGATAAGATGCCAGGGGCGGAGCCTGGTACAGTACTCAGGGAAACCCTGCCGACCAAATGGATATCAGAGGAGCAAGACAACACTAATGAGGAACTAGATGTGGACACCCTGGAGGTTGACCTATGAACTGAAGGATACAGTCTATATGAGGCACATAAAGTACTGCATGGATGGAAACAAGATCAGAAGTGTTGAGGTAGTGCCATACGACGGAAAAAATATCAGAAGTGTTGAGGTAGTGCCATACGACGGAAAAAATATCAGAAGTGTTGAGGTAGTGCCATACAACAGAAACAATATCAGAAGTGTTGAGGTAGTGCCATACAACAGAAACAATATCAGAAGTGTTGAGGTAGTGCCATACGACGGAAGAAATATCAGAAGTGTTGAGGTAGTGCCATACAACAGAAACAATATCAGAAGTGTTGAGGTAGTGCCATACAACAGAAACAATATCAGAAGTGTTGAGGTAGTGCCATACAACAGAAACAATATCAGAAGTGTTGAGGTAGTGCCATACAACAGAAACAATATCAGAAGTGTTGAGGTAGTGCCATTCTACTAACCCAATATCCACTGATATTGACAGAGGTTGCTGTAGGTGGTGTCTGAACAGGGATAGATATCTGAGTGCATGTGACTCCATATCGGTTAACAACAAGGTGTCAGTAATATCACTTGTTTGTATTATGGGCGTTTGTTTTTTTACACGGCACTCTTCTAAGAACCATTATTTGTTTTCAATGACAATTATGTCAAAAGCATTCAGTTGCAAGACAAAACACACAAAAGAAATAATGTCAAAATGACATTTGAACAAAAACACGACTGTGTATACTAAGGGACAGACAATGATGAGCATGCGGAGATTAGAAAGTGTGCCACATGACAGGTCGAGCAGCATTTTATTCTTGGTGCAAATGTATTGTTCGAGCTTCCCTAAAGAAACGCAACAACTCTAGCTTGTTCTAGAGAACTACATAACTCATAGATCTAACTAGCTTTTATTCGGTGCGAATAATCACAAACAAGTTTATTTAGGCTGGTAATTAATTAAAAAAATTTAAATGAGGGCTACGAACGTTACCTTTTTATGGGTGAATGACGTCAAGAGTTAAGTTGGAGAACACACAAAACAGCTGTGAAACAAGAAGTGGCTATTTAAAAAAAAAAAGAATTGACCTGTTGTATCTAGTCTGGCCATAGTCATGTGACGGTTTTCCTCAGAGTAGACTGCAACTGAGATTATAATAGGTATAGGCGTTACTCAGTAAAGCTCATTAAAACTCGGTTAAAGCTCTGTGTTGTGTTTGCTTAACAGTATGGCGTCAAAAGGATAATTGGTGCATCTGTATTGAGTTTAAACCAATGTTACATGTGCTCATAGATGGCCATAGATTCTCATCCACATCACAATGAATGACTTCATTGTTTATGCACCTTGTGAACAAACCTTATGTCATGGTGAATTCATGCTTAACATTGGTCTACACTGATGTCATCACATGCCTCACTAATGGCCTGAAGGAGAGTAGCGTGCCCACAGGGTTGGTGATTCTTCAATACGGTTGAGGAAAGGAGAGCATGAGGGCAGGTAGAGGGTTAGGAATCAGGGATGAGCCTGGAACCATATTGAACCACCACTTCCTGGTGAAACCTAACATTGTCCCACACAATTACATAGGAGATCTTTCTTGGCGAAAAGTTGGGGTCAAATAATTGACAGTTGATCTTTTTAGATTTTGATCAACTAATCTGCCAGCCTCTGCCATAAGGTATTCAGTTCACCACATGATCAACGATTATGGCCGGGACTTCATTAGAGACAGCAGTTAGGCTTCAATCTCTTTGACGATCAGCGGTTTGAAAGTTCCCATGCCCACCTCACCCACCCCTCTGTTGGTCACCATGACTACCACTATTACAGGCCCCATGCCCACCTCACCCACCCCTCTGTTGGTCACCATGACTACCACTATTACAGGCCCCATGCCCACCTCACCCACCCCTCTGTTGGTCACCATGACTACCACTATTACAGGCCCCATGCCCACCTCACCCACCCCTCTGTTGGTCACCATGACTACCACTATTACAGGCCCCATTCCCACCTCACCCACCCCTCTGTTGGTGCCCATGACTACCACTATTACAGGCCCCATGCCCACCTCACCCACCCACCCCTCTGTTGGTCACCATGACTACAACTATTACAGGCCCCATGCCCACCACACCCACCCCTCTGTTGGTGCCCATGACTACCACTATTACAGGCCCCATGCCCACCTCACCCACCCACCCCTCTGTTGGTCACCATGACTACAACTATTACAGGCCCCATGCCCACCTCGCCCACCCCTCTGTTGGTCACCATGACTACCACTATTACAGGCCCCATGCCCACCACCCCACTGATGGATCACTTGTCTCAGACTTCTTCATATTCCTTCTATCCTTCATGTTGACAGCAAGTGCCAGTATTCCCCCCCATTATATGGTGATCTATTGTGTTTACCACTATGTGAAATCAATCAGCAATAACAAGTATTCATGTGTGGTTACATGGAATTTGGATGTTCATGTAAACACACATTTTACAGTATTAGACTGACCAACCAATGTAAAATCTATAGGTTTACCATTTAGAGCAGTTGCCAGTTGGACTAACTGTTAATACACACTGTATTTACACAAATCTGAAGAGAAGCTTATCAAAAGTCTTGTAAGCAGTGTATTGTGAAATATTATTACTTAATCTGAAATATATTTATTTGGTGACACACTTGATTAGGTGTTGTGAAAAAGTTACTCTGTAATTTGTGTGTTATACTTACCAGTAGTCAATTGAACATACTGCTTTTTTGATGATCTGCTTTCAGTTTTGTACTAAGTTGTGATATTTTTACAGCGATAATAGCACAAAGCAATAAAAACCCCTATAATAGCCTGCAACAGATTGGCTTTGTGGGAAGTGAGATGGTATTTCTCAGTGGATTTGAACTCACACCAATTTTTTATTTTTCTATTTTCATTTCGATGCCAAGGCAACCTCTGGTGAGCTCTACTTTCCTGTGTAATATCTGCTTTGAGTTTACAATTAAAGTGTTAATGCTGTGTTACAAACTTCTCATGTTTACCTGTCTGTGTAATTGTAAATGTTAATATCTTTGTCTTTTTTCCACTATAGAGACTCCTTACGTCAGCTTAGATGCATTTAAGCATAATCGAGGTAGAAAGAAGCTGAAATTACAAAATGGAAATTACAAAATTGGGAACAAAAATATACACATTAAAATGGTACATTTCAAAATTTTGCAGTACTACGCTCCAGAATGTAAAATTGAATAGCAATGATAGAAGACTCAGTCCTCTTATTATTGTAGGGGAGGATTTTCAATCATTTTGACACCAAAGGGGAAATGTATCAAAGCAAAATCTAGTTCAGTCCTTGGAAAATTACAATGTAGATTGTTCCCCGGGATTATTTTAAACCGCCTTCTTTGCTCATGTTAATGACGGGTGCCAATAACTTAAGGTTCTTATAAGTAGGCCAGGGTAAAATGGGACAAAACTTACATCACAATATATTCATACAATATTAATGACAATATACATATTTATATATCGGTCTTGTCAGTATAATCTTAAAATATACTTAACACAAAAACACCCTTAACACAAAAGATTTTAAAAAAAACAGTCTTTTTTTTTTACAACTTTTAATAATAGTATTCTCTAAAACAAAAAATATAAGAGTGCAAATACAATAACACTAGTGTAACTTCATCCTGAATTAAATATCCTATCCTGTTCAAAAAGAAGTATTATGAAAATGTGCAAGATCACAATATCAACAACTATGTAATTTTAATTGAATGAAAATAGACCTACCTATAGCTACCAAATATTCAATGATGTACAGCATAAATAAGTAAGTATATTTACAATCAGATCTCTTAATTCTTGAAGAAATAACAACAGTATTTTACTGTATTCTTTCATTGTTTATTTGAACAAAACAGATATTTAAAAATGGGTTCATTTTTCCTGTATGAAAGTACATTGTTATAAAGTACCGTTGTCAGATAGAAAAAAGCAAGAACATCATTAAGTTTAAAACATCTGACCAACAAGGCAAGCTCCAAAAAATATTTACAACTATTTATATAAATATTTCTAATAATTTATTACCTTCCACACAAAAACAGAATTCCACTGATAAATTCATTATTGTAGTTCCAGGTCATCCATGTGTGACTGAACTAGTGTGTGTGTGAGTGTGTGTGTGTGTGTCTTTAAAGCTATTCCAGCCCTCCTGGGGTTAGGACCAGAAACATGGTTAATATCTCTGGAATGTTGCATTAGCCAATTTATCAAAATGATGGGCAGCAAAGCAATGTTTAAATTTCAATGTCTCTTCACGTCTCCCTCCAGTATAATCACTGTAAATTCATGGTTACAGTTTTACACTGTGATTGACTCATCATGGCACCACCAACGATTACATGTATTTTTTCCTGTAGGAATTAGCCTGAGCAACCCTACAATATAAAACAAATAATGAAAGGCCAAAATGGAGGGTTGTACAGTGTATAATATTTATGGAGCCAGCTAAAGATTCCTTCACTTAAGGTCAAAGGTGATAACTGCACCGCTGGCATTTTGGCTAATAACTTCCCTTTGATAGAACACGCCCATGTGTTGATCCTGCCTTCTGACTGGTAGGAGTTTCCAATTCTGTTTCTTGCCAGCTAATTAACCACACAGAGTTTGTTGATGGTTTCCGTCCATCCATGGCGGGATTTCCTTTGTCGAGTGTCCTTGGTTTAGAGGTAGGCGTTAGGTCACCACACACTAGTGCGGGATGGTGTAATGTGTGTTCACTTGTGGTTGTGGTTTGGCGTGCAACCGCTAACACAGCTGTACAGAATGTCCTTCATCGTGCCACAGCTTCCTGCTCCCTCTAATTAGTCCCTATGGATGGATTAGAGGTCAAAGTTCACTCAAAGTCATCCTGGTATTCATACTCGTCCATGTTGCAGTGAGGGTCGGGAATCACAAAGAAACTTCTCTTGTCCGACCTCAGACCCAATTCATTGGAGATGCGCTGCTCAATGTGATTGTCATACCTAGAAAAGAGCCACAGGTGGATGTTCAAACTGGGCTTGTGGATTCTACACGCACATGTCCGTGTTTCTACATGATGAACTACACTGAACCAAAATATGAATGCAACATGTAAAATGTCATTCCCTTAGTATCACTTAGACTTTCTGATGTCTTTTAATTTGCTAATAGTCGTACATGGACTGAAATGCTTTGTAAAATCTAAGAATTAAGAAAAAATAAGAATTGGGCTGGCCTGTATGAAGGCAACCTGTATGAGAAAGAGAAATATATGCAAAGGTGTAAAAGGTACAAAACAAAAGTACTTGGCTGAGAAAGGAGAGTTCACCTATTTAGTGAAGTTCCTAATTAAGAATAAACAGACCAGGTAAAGGTTGGTCATCACTAACCAATGATCAATAAAGTATGATCAATAAAAGTCACTGGTTAGTTCAGATGTCCGTTTAACTGACCATCTAGGAATAAATTAAAAACTTTTCATGAACTGATGAACACAGACAAGTACCTCCACTTAGTACTTTTAACACCTCAGATTATATGACAGGGAAAAGGACGGAGTACGCAGTTGATTGGCTTGGATCAGTGTCTGGGAAAGAGCTGTCAACATTAAAGAAATGGCAGTGAGGCAACCCGAACGTTGGAGTACCTGTGGAAGGACATACCAGGTGAGGAGAGTTACACAGAGGTCCAGGGAAATGGAACAAACTTGTAAAGACAACTACAGTACTGAACTCACCAGGTGAGGAGAGTTACACAGAGGTCCAGGGAAATGGAACAAACTTGTAAAGACAACTACAGTACTGAACTCACCAGGTGAGGAGAGTTACACAGAGGTCCAGGGAAATGGAACAAACTTGTAAAGACAACTACAGTACTGAACACACCAGGTGAGGAGAGTTACACAGAGGTCCAGGGAAATGGAACAAACTTGTAAAGACAAGTACAGTACTGAACTCACCAGGTGAGGAGAGTTACACAGAGGTCCAGGGAAATGGAACAAACTTGTAAAGACAAGTACAGTACTGATTCTATCAGCCAGCAGCCCAGAGGGAGCCACCACCAATCTGGGAAGACCTAAAACACTTCTGGTTTAAGTCTCTGCTAGTTATTATTGTCACCTGGTGTCACTGATCTGAATCGCTTCCTGATTAGGAGAAAATGAAAACCAGATGTGTTTTGGCCACCAGGATCCAAGTCCCAGACCAACCCACCAGTTGAACTAGTGAACGTTATATTAATGTGATAGGTAGTGTCACAAAAACACAGGTACTCACTATTACAATCCAATCCTCTCAGGGCTGGGCGTCGAATTACTGAGCGAGCGCGGAGAGTGTGAAGGAGTGAGATGGAAAAGAGAGTGAGTGAGAGACCACTTTCTCAGGACTGACAAATCCCCTGGTGTCTTACCTCATCCTAGCTGGTGTTTATAGGTCGGTGGTGTTCCTAAAACCCCCATAGAACAGCCTGTCAGTGCTGGGCCTGCCAAACATCCATCTGCAGAGGTCTCTGCAGTCCACCCTCATCAAGTCCGGCTGGCACTACGTGACGTACGTCTTCTAACAGAGATGCTAATGGAACCTGACAGTCAACTAACCCTAGCTTAATGAATCTCTGCTGGAGAATAGGTCAAACAGAATTGATCTGTTAGACTAGCAGAGGGAGGGCTGGTGTCCTAATCGAACTTTGAAACTAACTATTGGCTTTCTCTGAAAAACAGACACAGATGAGAGATTCAAATCAACTAGGCTTCTGCGTGGCTGTAGTCAGCCTTACCCATCGGTGTACTGGTCAGTTGCAGTCTCCTCTGCCACCAGGATATCGTACTCTTCAGTTGCGTATTTCTCCCAGTTCGTCATCTCCTGGCCCTCTGTCTCCGCCTCCTAACAAAGACATATCAACGATCCATTACCCATCATCCCCTGTGATGAGATCCCCAATGTGATCATATCCTAACAGTTATATATTGGACCAATGTGATCATATCCTAACAGATATATATATTGGACCCAATGTGATCATATACTAACAGATATATATATTGGACCCAATGTGATCATATACTAACAGATATATCTGGACCCAATGTGATCATATCCTAACAGATATATCTGGACCCAATGTGATCATATCCTAACAGATATATATTGGACCCAATGTGATCATATGCTAACAGTTATATATTGGACCCAATGTGATCATATCCTAACAGATATATCTGGACCCAATGTGATCATATCCTAACAGATATATCTGGACCCAATGTGATCATATCCTAACAGTATATCTGGACCCAATGTGATCATATCCTTACAGATATATCTGGACCCAATGTGATCATATCCTAACAGATATATCTGGACCCAATGTGATCATATCCTAACAGATATATATTGGACCAATGTGATCATATCCTAACAGATATATCTGGACCCAATGTGATCATATCCTAACAGATATATCTGGACCCAATGTGATCATATCCTAACAGATATATCTGGACCCAATGTGATCATATCCTAACAGATATATCTGGACCCAATGTGATCATATCCTAACAGATATATCTGGACCCAATGTGATAATATACTAACAGATATATCTGGACCCAATGTGATCATATCCTAACTGATATATCTTGGACACATTGTAGTTCAATAGTTACCCGTACAACAGAGAAGGGGTCTTTCTGCTCGTGGTCCAGGTACTTCTCAATGTTGAAGAAGGTGTCGTAGAAGATGTGGGCCATCTTGCACCGCTTCAGGTCCCGTAGGGTGATCTTACCTGGACAATATATATTCATACAGTCACCCTGTGTGGACTATACCAGTCACCCTGTGTGGACTATACCAGTCACCCTGTACCAGTCACCCTGTGTGGACTATACCAGTCACCCTGTGTGGACTATACCAGTCACCATGTGTGAACTATACCAGTCACCCTGTACCAGTCACCCTGTGTGGACTATACCAGTCACCCTGTGTGGACTATACCAGTCACCCTGTGTGGACTATACCAGTCACCCTGTGTGGACTATACCAGTCACCCTGTGTGGACTATACCAGTCACCCTGTGTGGACTATACCAGTCACCCTGTGTGGACTATACCAGTCACCCTGTACCAGTCACCCTGCGTGGACTATACCAGTCACCCTGTACCAGTCACCCTGCGTGGACTATACCAGTCACCCTGTACTAGTCACCCTGCGTGGACTATACCAGTCACCCTGTGTGGACTATACCAGTCACCCTGCGTGGACTATACCAGTCACCCTGCGTGGACTATACCAGTCACCCTGCGTGGACTAGACCAGTCACCCTGCGTGGACTAGACCAGACACCCTGCGTGGACTAGACCAGACACCCTGCGTGGACTATACCAGTCACCCTGTACCAGTCACCCTGTACCAGTCACCCTGTACCAGTCACCCTGTGAGGACTATACCAGTCACCCTGTACCAGTCACCCTGTACCAGTCACCCGGGACCAGTCACCCGGGACCAGTCACCCTGTGAGGACTATACCAGTCACCCTGTACCAGTCACCCTGTACCAGTCACCCGGGACCAGTCACCCGGGACCAGTCACCCGGGACCAGTCACCCGGGACCAGTCACCCGGGACCAGTCACCCGGGACCAGTCACCCTGTGAGGACTATACCAGTCACCCTGTACCAGTCACCCTGCGTGGACTATACCAGTCACCCTGCGTGCACTATACCAGTCACCCTGCGTGGACTATACCAGTCACCCTGCGTGGACTATACCAGTCACCCTGCGTGGACTATACCAGTCACCCTGCGTGGACTATACCAGACACCCTGCGTGGACTATACCAGTCACCCTGTACCAGTCACCCTGTGAGGACTATACCAGTCACCCTGTACCAGTCACCCTGTACCAGTCACCCTGTACCAGTCACCCTGTACCAGTCACCCTGTACCAGTCACCCTGTACCAGTCACCCTGTACCAGTCACCCTGTACCAGTCAGCCTGTACCAGTCACCCTGTACCAGTCACCCTGTACCAGTCACCCTGTACCAGTCACCCTGTACCAGTCACCCTGTACCAGTCACCCTGTACCAGTCACCCTGTACCAGTCACCCTGTGAGGACTATACCAGTCACCCTGTACCAGTCACCCTGTGTGGACTATACCAGTCAAGGACTTGGGCATAAAATGGAGGCCCATGCAGAGGGAAAATGGGTGGGTGTTTTGGGTGCCCGACCTTCAGCCTCCGGCTTGACCAGGTCCAGCATCTGACAAAGGCAGTCCTCAAAGGGCAAGGGCTCGATCGCCATGGTCTCGAGCTTCACACACTGCTCCTCATAGAAATACTCCAGCTCGTACATAGAGAGCACACCGTCACCATCCAAGTCCATACACCTGAACCAGTACTCTATACTGGGTAGGGAGAGGTGAATGAGAGAGACATGGTAGAGATGGGAATGAAAGAAGGGAGATATGAGAGAAGATCAAAAGTAGAGAGGAAGGGAGAAAGTGTGAGAGTGGAGGAGGGTGTTGAGAGAGGGAAAGAGAAAAGGGAAGAGTGGAAAAGGTGAGATGGAGGAGAAAGTCAAGATAAGAGAGGCGTAATAAATATTCCAACACTGACAAAAGATCCATATAGAAATCCTGTGAAAAGAACCATGTTGACAACCAGTCTGTTGTTGCTTCTGGGATTACCTGGTCTCTGTCTTCTTGTCTTCTTCTGAGATTAAAAACCAGACAAAGTCAGCGTAGCACAGCCTTTCATCTTTACGCAGGCGTCCATCTCTTAAAAGAGAAAAGGTGGGCAACATTGAAACTAAGTGCTTTTTGACAATACCTCCAATTCGATGCTAGGTATCAATAAAATACTTTTAAATCTGCAGGAAATATCAGTAAAAACCTATCCAATATTAACATCTACACCCGAAAAACTAATTTAAATGTCATCTTCGTGTCATGTGAATGTAGAAGGAAAAAAATACATTAATCATATCTCTTACCTGGTTACAGTCCCAGAAAATATTCTTTCAATCATCTTGTGGGAAATGGCTGGAAAGCATACAAGACAATGAATCTCCACAAAGTTAACGAGACACAGTGACAAAGGCTACATTTCGTAGCAGCCTTCTATTTTAGAGACGATGCAGTCATGTAACATAAATCAAATGAAGTATTTTAAGGACATTTAAGGTGATGATGTAGCTGTGTAAAGTTGCCTTTATCTACTCCATATTAGCTTTGTGCTTGTGGGGAAGACCTACAGGGGTTGAGGGAGACATGGCGTCATAAGATTCAACCACAGTTTTCATTTTTAGGCCCTATTGCTTAAAGCGATTTTCCTTACTATTCATGACCGGGAACATATGGACAGGAGGTGTGTGTGTGACCTGAGCAAGAGCCCTGGGACATGAAGGGTGACTTGGTAAATGTGTGTGTGAAACACTTTCAGGTAGGCAGTTCCAGTCAACAGTTTGGACACACTCATTCAACTAGATGTGTAAGTGTCCAAACTTTAGACTGGTACTGTATGTTTGTGCATATGACTATACAGGCAAAAGCACTTAACTTGTGGGCTGCCTTATTCATTCTGTTTGAGTGCAATTCTGGTTTAAATATACATATGGAAACCAGATTAGAACCACAAAGATATTAAAGCAAGTCCTCATTCTGTTTCTTAACTGGTCCCAGCAAGAAAGAAGCGTTTGTTTCCGGCTTTGCATGAGATTTAGGTAAAACTTACAATTGGGTTTGCAGTTAGAATTGGGGTTACTTTTAGCTTAAGGTTTTATGAGTTAGGGTTATGTTAACTTTAGGCACATCACTTAGGTCACTGTGGTTACTGAGGTTAGGAGGGAATTATTGAATCAGGACTCTGGTCCCGGCAAGAAGAGAAAATAAAGCGTGCGTACCTTGGTCGTTGTGACGGGCTAGATCTTTCTGGTCTATGTAAAGATCGTGGTCTGTGTCCAGCTCCCAGAACTTGCAATAGATGACGTAGAAATGTTCATAGGAGAAGAACTCTGTCAACTGGTTCACGTCCTCTTCCTGTTCTAGCAGGGCCACGTTCTGTTGGACCGAATGACTTGATTAAATTAATGAGTAAACAACCCTGCCAGCCAATCATCCAAACAATCCACAAAACAATCACCCCGATAGGCCAGAGGTATCATTCCAAAAAGGGCATTTTTTCCCTTTAAATTGGCTCCCAGTTCAGATGTAAACAACCAGGTGAGGGTAGAACCTAACCAATTAGTGACTAACTTAATTAAGTACAAGGTGAGAGCAAAAACCAGTAGACACTCAGCCCTCCATGGAACCTGTTTGGCACCTGTGTGATAGACATTAGCTCGGTTTCCATCCAATTAGCCATACATGCTCAGATGCCCGTTCTAAAATGAGCGTCAAAGAAAATTATTTCACATGGTTTAACCTCCAAGGGTTTATACCTCTAACCAAGACTATCATTGTTGTGCACGCATTGGAAATACTCTTTTGCTCTTGTTGACTTTTACTCCCTGTTTTCTAATTGGCTCTGAGCTGGCGTCTAACAACTAGCAATAGAACAACATGAAACGCTAACTATTAGCCGCTAGCTGCATGTGGTCATCTAGAATAGAGTGAGGTGAGATGGCAATCAGAGGTAAGACAAGCCAACTGCACACAAGGTCTGCAAACGCTGCAGTGAGCCACCATCTTTAGAGTTTCTTTCATACCTGAAGAAAGCTGCTTTTCCTGAGCTCTGAACAACTGATTTTGCCCGTCCAGGACCTGTTGACATTGTAGAATATCCTCTGGATAACCTACAAGGTACACAAACATGTTTTATTTAAGAACATACAGTAAGTGTTCAGCTTTGTGCCAATTTCCTATAGCAAAGGCAACAGATATGCTAATTGTTATGTACAAAACACAGATTAAATCGCCTCGTAAACACTTAAAAGGAAACATAAATGTACTTTTAAACACCCTATGACACTAATGCATCAGTCAGTCACAACACTCATGGTGGGACATTTACTGTACATT
Organism: Dallia pectoralis; assembly: GCA_029465975.1. NCBI lineage: Eukaryota > Metazoa > Chordata > Actinopteri > Esociformes > Umbridae > Dallia > Dallia pectoralis. The sequence continues at coordinate 6,678,159 of CM055731.1, forward strand.
ACATTTGATGCCACAAACCCATTTTTTTCAGGTGCTGTGATTGCAGTGACTCACTGTGGTGATGTAGCGTGAGTGAAAGTCAGACGCCTCCTTCAGGAAAGCCAGTCCTGTGTGTGAGTTCACCACATCCTGAAGAGCAAAGAGTTAAGAAAATGACAATTAAAGCAGGGGGTCAAAATGTCAAACTGAGGTTCACCGCAAGACAAGCACCAGAGACGCTGTAAAACATGACATTAAATCCCACTCATGGGAGTTATCAGCGAAAAGATGACAGACCTTTATATTCTACTCTGCCTGATGGAGACATATTGGGAACTGGATAAGCTAGCTCAACCCCTATGGTTAAAATCTGTTCCATGTATTCATACTTCAAAAAACGTCCTGAAGTCAAGCGGTGTCTGTCCGTGTAGCCGCTCCATCTGTTGCCTCGATCCAGCTACGTGTTAGGAAAAATCTGCGCAGCCACGACAACGGATGAATGGGACAGAGATAAATTGGTCGGGACAATTGAATGGCACTTTAGATGTTTGAAAGCATCTGACATACTCCTCGTCCCGTGAAACAGCATGGGGTGAGAGACAGACGCCCTGGAAACAATTGGAGACCAAAGGGAGAAGAAGCCTGCTCTGGTATATAGCTGGACGACCGTATTCTTCATGTCAGACCACAGGGTTTTCATGTGGTGTGGAGTGACGAGCTGAATCACCAATGGACTCTAGTTTCATCCGCGCTGTGTAAATCGCTCATGACCCCACCTCCATCGGAGCCCAGATGGGAACTGAACGTGAACGCGGAGGCAGCCGCTGAAATTAAAACGGCGGCTTGCCCCAGCCCCTTGACCCTTCCGGGAGAAATTAAATAATAGGAAAAAAGCCATAAATCACAGCGGGGTGTGGGAGGAAACGGGCGGCAACAGTCACATCTACTCGGCGCCAATCCACCGTTCATTCATCACAACGGTCAGAGCCCATTGGCCCGGCGTCGGCGTACAAATTAAACGGCGAGTGCCAGAAGACATCTTCTTCTTCTGCTGTGCTGATGTTATGGGGGTGAGGTCGCCCCAGCACAGCCTGGTTCTGCCGGTATGAATATGAATTTACTGAAGTGGGCTCTGTGCGCAATGACACCGGGCATTTGAACGAACAGGATACACAAACAGCCAGAGCAGCGAAATGACTGCCGAGCATTTCTTTTTATCCAAAGGATACAAATTAATACAGTATAAAAGCCTAGGTACTTAGTGAAAATGCAACGTTTGCTTACTTTAGGTCTGAAATCATATACTTTCAGGAAGCAGTAAGTCAACATGCATAAGCATCCATTAAGCACACTTGGATAACACCATTGTCTTCGTTACATAAAGTTCCATCTCAGTCAAATCACTAGTGCCGTGTTCCTCCAAGTGAGGCAGGCCGTGCTTGTGCCAGCGAGGCTCAGGCAGTGTGGCCTAATCTGTGGTTTTCTAGACAAATTGGGCTGGGTGGTTGTGTGTGTGTGTGTGTGTGCGGTGTCTCTCGTACCTGCATGAAAGGAATAAAGTCCTCTTGTTCCAGGTAATTACAGCCAGGTTTGGCCAAAAGGTGCACAAACTTAGACACGTCATCGTGACACGTCTGCAGGGTTCTGGGAAAATAAAGGAGGAACAGATGTTTGTCGGGGTCTCTATCCTTAAATCTGTCAACTACAGTGGCAGTGTGCGGGTAAATACATTCGGAAATTAGGATTCCAGGATTGGTCCCGAGCTCAGGGTGTTTGAGCGGTCACAGTGACATCACGCAATGTAGCGGATTTAAACAGAAACACAGGGTGAAGTCAGAGGCCATTTGACTATATGACTGTGCACAAACATTTTATATCAGCAATCCTACAATAACAACTGGAGCACAACCAGTGTAGTTTAGTAGAAAGCAGGTTAGAAGAAATGACAATTAATGGATTTACAACCGTTTCCACTGTTTATTAAGATGTCCGTTTATGAAGAATGAATAAAACATTCACAAAAATACCAATGTTTAGTCTTCTCCTCAGCTGTAGGCTGTCAAGTGGCTAGTTATAGAGAAAACATGGCCCTACAGATTAAGAGAGCAGCTCATAAGGAAGGCTGGCTGTCTACACCAAGCAGCATTGTCTTACTTTCTCCACATGGCCACGAATTTGTGGACGGACACAAAGCCTGTCCTGTCGCCCCCAGCAGAAATAAACAATGGGGCTTTCCAGTAAAGAGGACACTCACATGCCTACAGGGACAAAGGAAACAAGAGATAGAGGGAGGAAGAACAAGTGTTTTAGTGCCGATAAATATGTCCAATACTTTCCCTGTCCTTGACAGTTTACATGAAACTAGAAGGGCATCATGTGGCCTTGTCCGGCTAGACATTGTGCAGGTTGAGGTAAATTGGAGCTTCATTTGTCTTTACAGTGCTTTTCCCCATCCAACAGCCATCAGTCAATTTTTTATGATCCCAACTAAACCTTTTAACTGGAGTGCAGGGAGAGACGGTCAAAATGTGACACTAGCAATTGTCTGGGCAGTAAGCTGCACGTCAGGGCGATAAACTGACAAGGATGATTGATTTTCGGGAATTTAACCAACCGGAGGAAACCTGGCTGGCATTTCTCTCACGACCAAGATTCCTTTCAGATCAGTCGTTATGTAACGAAGGGAAACTGAAAATAATATATTCATACATTTTGCGATAGAGGCGGTGTGGGAGACCTTTTCGTAAAGTCGGGGGCTAATTGCTCTAATGATAACAATTTGATAGATGGCTGTGAAGCCGTGGGGCCAAAATTACTTCCTCACCTTGGCAACCCGGCCCATGTCCTCAATGGTGGCCCTTTCATTGGGGAATTGGGAAAATATTTCCTCAACCTTGGAAATGAGGTTGTCAATGTTGAGGTTGGCGTTGGGCCGCCCCCGCGGAAAGTAGAACTTTGGAATGCTTTCACTTAGCGCCGTGGCGACTGGCTCCTCGCTCTTCAGCTGGGCCTGAAGAGAAACAGACAAGACAGAACATAGTTAGACACAGATGAATACTTCATACCCACTGACATTAGCGCTTACTGGAGTATGCTAGGATAACTGCCATTAAAATACCATTAATAGCCTGTCATCTTGTCAGTCCCATGGGACAGAGTTATGGTTGCGTAGTAAATTACTCATCCCTACAACCAATCAACTGTAATTACTTTAATTAAAGAAGTGATGTTGGAATGTTCTGAACGCAGACAGGGGCCAAACATCGGGACACATTCCTACAGACATAGTTAAAAAAGAAAATATATAAACAGGATTCCTTATGAAACTAACGCACTGAAAAATGCATGATAAGCTACGATAATAAATGACAGCAGAGATCCATGACTGTGTCAAATTGCCTGGCATGTCTACTGAGTATTCAGAATTGAAAATGCTCCGGAGACTATTTTCCTATTTCCATTTGACATTTTAGTCATTTTGTTTTTAGATGATCATTCCCAGCCAGTCAGCACATCCATTCTCTGTACCTTATCCCAGCAGGAACCCACCGGCTCAGCTTGGCAAGGACGCATGGCACCTACGATCTAACTCATTTTCTCCTAACTGCACCAGAGAGGCACACATTGGTAGACCTTTGTAATAAAACAATAAAATAATCCAAGCATAGACAGAAGTAGCTAACTGATCAAATAGATTGCAAAGGTAATCCACAGTAGGCTTAGCTTACTACATTACAATGACAAGAGAGAGACATCTACTTATATTGCAAACAAACAAGATAGTCCTGTGTAGCAGGTTCTGGCAAATGGGATGGGCTCTACAGGAAGTAGGACGTGTACACGCTCATTACTAGAAGGGAATAAAAGTGTCTGCTTATGACCCGTGGGCAATTCCAGCAATAGAAGACCTGACATTTTCAAACAAAATCACAAAGACACTGTCACACAGCTAATTAAAGATGAATGAACATATTTAATGTATACATTTGCAGAACCCCATAGAGTAAGTGTAGACTCATAATTACAACATGTAAAGTAATCCCACTATGTTAACAGAACAACAAAACCTGCGTTATGAGTGGTAATAATAAAATAAACAGAAATGGGTAGACATACTAGACAATTTTGGAGGAAGGCGTGGCTGCATTCAAAAATTGCTTCAAAATGTTAAACAAGAAAGAGTTGTTTGTTCTAGACATCTCTAACATAAATGTATTATCATTTTGCATGTGTGCAAGATTAGGTTGCTGTTTCTTTCATATATGCTTGTTGACTTCGAGTAGCCTGAACATTTAGCCTGGAAACAAAAGATAAGCTTAACCCGCATACAGGCATTGAATCTCTAAATAAGTCAAATAACAAGACAGGAGACATCTTGGCAGGGCCTGAATGCCAAACCACTGATATCAGAACAGCAGGTCCCACTGGCAGCCGTGAGTAATTGACCGACTAACTCTGTCAAACTCATTCCACAAAGTGCAGAGTGGCTTTGCGAGTCACTTCATTGGCATAAGACACTAGGATTATTTCAAACTCTACCTGCCTGGTCTAAAGAAAAATGTATAAACAAAGCCTGTAATTAATTGAGTTTGACACCCCTGTTCTAGGCACAGAATTCACACCAGGTAACAATGCATGTAATCTGGTTGCTAGGATGCTATTAACAGCACAACGCTTCAAATGCAGATACGTCATCTGTGTACAGCAACATCTAGACCAAGTTTCAGAAAAGCTGGGCAATTCAATTGTCCCAGGCCTAAACTTATTTCCTAAGACATTCAGCTTAGGGGCTGCAAGGAGGCCTGGGGCCTCATTTATCAACGCTGCGTACGCACAAAAGAATGCGTACGCCGCTCTCTACGCAATAGTTGGGATTTATCAAAAGCAAAATTGACTTGAAAATGTGCGGCCCTCCACGCAAGCTCTGACCCATGCGTACGCACAGAAACGGGTGAAATGAGAAATGGCGACATCGTCGGCAGATGGATGAAATACACGAAACTGTGTTAAAATGTAGACCGTTGTGTAAAATAAATGGAAATATCTCCTGTCATTAATAATATTAAGAATTCACGAAGCCATTCTTACAATTAACAGCCTACACAAACACCTGTTTGATCGATCTGCCAAAACAAATCAATATATATATAACAACAAATATATATAAAACAACATATAACGTCAATTAAAATGAATTTTTATTTCCAAAAAATAACTCATAAATACGGCGAACAGAACAAAACCGTGTATAAAACTGATATTCTTGTCGATGTCTCCGTCTGAAGGAGCGGACAGATGGATATATATATATATATATAGATGGATAGATAGATGGATAAATTAATATATATATAGATGGGGATATGGATATATTACATATATATATGGGGATATGGATATATATATATATCCACTGGGGAAAGTGTATTTCATAGTTGTTGGTTCTATTTTAAATGTGTTTCATCGCATGTCTTAACCTATATTTTGCAACACATATCTCAGCCAACCGTTATCCGGGTTATGTCAGATGTGTTAGTATGTATAAAAGGTTTGTCTTGTAATTACATAAAGTTTCACTGCGGGTGAACAGGCAAACCAAAAGGCGCAATATCCACCTCCCCAACAGGAAACTTCACATTGAGTGACGTTACTTTTCCGGGTTTCCTCCCAGTTTGTCATGACGTTTCAATCAATGAATATTAATTTGGGGCGTTACTTAATCCCTCAACTGCCTAGATGCCAAGTCATTCAGTCCCAGAGCAAGACAGCTAACAGTCCCAGAGGTGGATGCTTCAAATAAGCATTGGTTCTAAATCAACTTGCCGGGTTAAATAACCTTAAAATTAAAAAACCTAAGACAACGAGCAGATGAAGGATTTTATTTAGTCATCAAAAGTTTTGGTCTAAAAGCCAGCTCATACATGTCCCTAGTTTCCATGATTCCACTGATTTTATCACAGATTTGATCATAGCAAGTCCACTGATTTTATCACAGATTTGATCATAGCAAGTCCACTGATTGTATCACAGATTTGATCATAGCAAGTCCACTGATTTTATCACAGATTTGATCATAGCAAGTCCACTGATTTTATCACAGATTTGATCATAGCAAGTCCACTGATTGTATCACAGATTTGATCATAGCAAGTCTACTGATTGTATCACAGATTTGATCATAGCAAGTCCACTGATTGTATCACAGATGTTATCATTGACCCCCATTCATTTGTAATTAAAGCTAAACATCAGGTAACCTCAGATATCTTTATGTGACCGTATATGGTGTGCGTATGAGCCTGCCGTTATCAATTTAGATATGTTCTGTGGCATTCCGTCAGGCGCTCCTCTCCTCAGTGTAGCACAAAGATAGATAGACGCTGTTGATCTTCTCAAGCTCCTCTGCACGTGCGTGTGTCAACTATTGCTATAAAAGGAAATTGTCATCTTGCTTGTCCACACACAACTGTCTGCTACCCACACTTCACTTACACTTTTCAAATAAGTTCAGTACATAATTTTGACTTGCTATTAAATTCAATATTTGTGTTTATACCTTAACCATAGTATACATTTTGTTATTCAGTCTGCATGACAGAATGTATACGTCCTTTCTACGGTTAAGTGTGATAACAAAGTATGAACAAATTTGATCAAGCATGTCTGCTTTTAAATAAAACACAGACTTAGTCTAAAGGGCTGGCCAACATGCCTAGAAATCATGATATATTTAAATTTTTGGAAGGTAACGATATAAACCACAGAGTATAAATGTATTCCTATAATTGCAATCAAAACAACTTTTTGAAGATAAAGGACATTACTCAAGGATGACAGATACATCATTTCAGGAGTAAAGTAATGGGATTCTACAGTGCTGTCAACTTAGTTTGCTGTATTAAATGTAGAAGATAGTCCAATAACAAAAACTTTTTAAAATTGTTTTTTTCTTTAATAATAAAACATTCTATAACTTTCCTTAAACTTGCGCAAATTTTTCCAAAGTGACAGAATTGGTTGCTTGTTCAATAACAACTGTCAGGACATACTGTGCAAATTTCTGTTTGTTGTCCTACTTTCTGGATCGGAACCAATCGAAAGTATAGAAACTAGTTCTAGAAAACTCATTGCAGCTACAACCTAAGAAGGATAAACAACGGAAATATTATATATTCCAATATTATATGACACAAATATTGGGGACAATGAATCCCCAAAAACACAATAGCCTCGTGTTGGGAGGGACCACCTGCCTGTCCTTGCTGAGCCTGGAAGGCCCGGAGCCTCTTCTTGAAGCGCGAGGGCAAGACAAAATCACAGCCTCGGGCCAGCAGGGCCAGCTCCTTCCTCAGGTCAGGGTCCTGACGCAGTGACAGCTCCTTCATCCTCATCCTTGCGCCAGACGGGACAGGATGGTTCCACACACACACACGCAATCAATCACAAACACACACCAACCTAAGATCTAAACTATGTCTATAATATCTTCCTATGGATTATTCCAGAAGTTGTAGTTGTGCTTCTGCCTCTAGTAACAGTGCCAACTACTAAAGCAAAAATCCTCAGCGTGTGTCTTAGTGATTGTCCTGGGAGAAGCTTCACAAGTCAGTGAAAGGATTGAAAGCAGTAACAGCGCTCTTCTGTCCCAGGAATCATGGGTTGGTCGTTGAACAGAGCGAGAGCTTCTTAACGCGGGGCAGCAGCTGCTGTTGTTGTGTCTCATCCCAGCGCTGGTCACTAGCCTAACTCACTGTCCTATGGACTCGCTCAGAGATCTGCTTGCTGTCCTGTCACAGACACTACCCTACACACACACCAAACAGACTGGATAGGACCAGGGAGCCCCAGTCTACCATCAATACAGAGATAAGGATTCTGTGTGTGTCTGTGTGTGTGTGTGTGTGTATGCACGTGCGTATGTTGTGAATCTGCCCTTTCCAGATAGCATTCATAAGCTCTCATTGAAGGTTATGCAAAGAGACCGACCTGCTGTTGTTGAGGTCTGCAGATCCCACGAACCTCAACATAAATTGAAACTGAGGTTACGAACATACAATGGACTACTGCAGATTACCTGCTTTTCTTATGTACTGACTTTTACATACATATACACAAATCAAAGACATCTGCACCACTTGAAACAATTAACCTTTGGAAGTATTCTTGTAACGATATAGGGCAATATCATACACATAACTTTACAAAATTCTGCTTTAAAAATCTGCTTTTAATTTGATACGTTTGCTGCTAATTTTTGGAACGTAACCAGTAGCCATTTTCTGTAAAAAAACAAAATATCTTAACGTGTCTGCAAATATTGGATCTAAAGAAGAAGGATGATACCTAGAACAGAAAATATTGGGAACGGTTGGACAAACTGTATCCACTTTGAGTTCTTGCTCCTATTCCATCTGGCTTTTAGAGAGTCGGCTAAACCTGCAACCAGTCTGATTCATTAGCAGGCCTCTGTCACATTCAAATACTTACTTAACAAACTTCCAAATACCTGTAGGCTAAATAATTCATTAAAAAAAAACATGACAACTCAAACTTGGGAGAGAAAAGCCTCATCTCCACACGGCATAGGCTTGTTTTTCTTTGTTTAGCCGTCCAATCACAGACTTGAACTGCCATCCATTCCTTATTATAGTTGACGGGCCCTAGTCGGCGGTATGGAGGGGGCGAGTGTTGAATTCAAAGAATGATGGTCGAAACCAGTCTGTGCCTATAAAAAGCACCGGCGATCACTGTTTGGGCAACCCAAGAAACCAGATCTGGAGAAACGAGTGTGTTATCTTTACTGCTAATGCAAACATCCGCCTCCTGTCCCGGACTGACAGCAATTACATCAATTCTCCAGTAAACCCGCTGATCCAACAGCGTTAGGCAGCCTAGTCTGAGGAGGGGGGTGTGTTCAAGGAGAGGGATGTCGTTCTGGTTAACGCCTGTTGTTCTAGCCAATCTAATTAGGCTGTAAATGGCTGGAGCTCTGCTTGTGTGTGTTTGAGTATAAGTAAAGGCCCCGTGTGTTGCTGTGGTGCGTAAACATGCAAGTGTGAAGTGAAAAGCACACCCAGCTTATATGAGTATATTTAGATGACGGGATCAGAGTCCACATTCTTCCACTGTTTCAGAACAAACCCAGTTCCCACTGTCCCTCCAACAGCGTGATACTGCACACGCTTGATAAGCCATTTGTCTGAATACATTTCACACCATCTACCATTCATTGTCCCTTTACGCTTGTCAGCTTGAAAGAAACGCCCCAGAAAAACAGGACTAAAAACAAAATGATTGTACGGAACTCTCAATATATGGATTTTTTTTAAACCCATCAGTGTTTGAGTTAGTCCTAAATAAGTTCCATAAGTAGTGAACCAGCCCTAAACTAGAAGTAAAACACATGGCTAGGGTAACCGCGGCTATATTGCATTGAACGCCTGAAACTAGATCTCATTGTGTTGCAGAAAAACATTTAATACATAAAATGAAGCTGTGGAGTTCTCTTTTGATCTGTTCTACTCATGCAGTAAAATTGCGCGGTTATTACTATACGTGATGCTTAGCTCAATTTTAAAAGCTGAAATTGCAGCACATGCTAACTTTATACTTCTTCTGAAAACCGGAATTTCAGTTCATCAGAGACAGCATGGGTGGGTCTGGAAAAAAGTCCACTAAATTAAGTTTTTAGTTCAGTAGTCGTTAGGATCTGAACTGCCACATTGGCTTCTGCCGTAATAAAACAGTTTTAGCTAAAGTTAAGTGGGTATTTGCTGGAGAGCTAGGTTAAGCTACTATTACAAAGTACTTAGATGTCGCTGAGAGGTCAGACATAAACTCATTTTAACCTTTGGCCACATTCAGCTGGAATAATCATGGTTTGTAAAAAGCATAAAAAGCAGAGCAACAAAATAAAAAATGAAAAGGGGCACCAAGTGAAATAGAAAACAACTAATTTTTAAGTGCTCCTGAGAAATCACAATGTGAAACTCCATGGGCATTATTATAGATATCGATGGGTTGAGACTGATTCCTTTTGAATTGCAATTTGATGCCGGATGCTGGCATGAGTGGCTTTAAATCTGTAAAGCCTACACATGAAAGGGGTCGGACAAAGGTTAGAGCACAACTCTTTTTGAGAACCACTGAAGTGATGGCAGCAATCAAAGTTTTTCCAAAGGCAGCCCAAAAAAACAATTTAAGTGTACAGCGCATGTGCACACAACTAAAGTATTATATACATTAAGAAGGGTTGTCTTCAACTACTGAGGTAATGTGCAACACTTCTGCTACAGAGATCCTTCACAATCATTGCAATGTGAACAAATAGTGTCACTCGATGTAGAGGCACGGGACATCATAAAAAACTATAGCCACCCAGGCTACAGTCTGTTCTCACTGCTGCGTTGTACAACATATTCTGCTTCTTAGCAATTTATCACATCCAATAGCCTTCATTTCTTAAAACAAGAATATGCTGGTATGTTTCTGAAGTAAGTTCTTTGTTTCAGGCCATTTAGAGCCAATAACCGAACACTGACGCCCCAGAGACTCTACTAATCTAAAGACGGACAGTTTTATTGCTTCGTTAATCTGCACAAAAACTTGCAGCTGTGCTGAAAAATGTTAAAGGGTTTAATCAATCAATTAACTAGTTTAATGATAAACTCTCATTAGCAAACACAACATGACATTGAAACACAGGAGTGATGGTTGCTGATAATGGACCTCTGTGTGGCTAAGGCATATTCCATTGGAGACCAGCTGTTTCCAGATACAATATTCACTTACAACATGAACAATGTCTACACTGTAATTCTGATTAATTTCATGTTATTTCAAAAACAAGAACATTTCGAAGTAACCACAAAAAATTAAACAGTCAGTTAACTATCACTTCTAAGAAAATGGCTTGTTTAGCTTGTTAGATAAAGTTTGAAAGATAATAAAAACGACTGCGATCTGAAATCTTCCATTTGTTCAGCTATGCAGTCATCAGCTGCTGACCAAAGTCACTGCAGGGGACAGCTGCATGCTGAACACTTATATTAGCTAGCTGGATACTAACGCAGTACCAGAAACCATGTCATGGCTAGTTGCAGTCCCGCAATGCGTGCATGTAGAACACATTTACCATGCCATGTTGGCACAGTACTTTTCAATTCAAACCAAAGGGGAAAACAGGGGTTTCTACCTATAATTTGTATGTAATTTAATTAGTTTCAAGAACTCTTGTTAACGTGAATTGGCTGTGTGTATCAAATGGAAGGGCTCACCATTACATTTAAGTAATGTCACATACATTCTTATCTAATGCCAGGGTCCAGTACATATTACAGTATTCCCTTACAGTTGGAAAACTGCTGTTTGGCAAAATATGCTAAATGAACCCCAGAATATGATGCTTGTTAAGATCACAATAGCGCAAATGAGCGGAGGTTCCCTGAACTGAACAGTTCACTACAAATAAAGTTAGGTAAAATTACATCCCTAGTGAAAAATCACTCAGACTCTAGATCACATGTTGTAATCGGCAAGGCCTTCTCAAAATTCTCTAAAAAACAATTACATTCCTGCAGAACAGAAAAATTACCAGCCAACACTAAATGTGACATTTAACAGCATCTGGCTGAAGTTTTTCTACAGTCGGTACCCCAGCATAAACACCCATGCTCATAACCGTAGAATTAATAGAAGCACAAGGGAAATCAAGGCTATACAAATATTGGTGTCTTGTATCAGAGTTGGAGCAGCTGTTCGCAGCAGCATCAGCATGACGTTTATTAAATTGTTTGCTAATCCTTCTAAGAATGCATTTGTATTCTGGAATTCCTGTGGCTTTCTTAAAATAGAATCTTATTTTATGCCCGATGGCTATCCTTGAATATGAAGTGACAGACTGCGGGCTGTCATGCACATGCCTTTGACGTCAAGCCACAGAAAAAGGACTGTGCAGTTGTTCAGTGGCGGAAATGGCACTGAGGACAAATGAAGAGTTCAGATATTATAATAGACGTGGCTCGCATATATATGGGTAAAGATAGCACGTGACAAGATGTACAGTACCAACAACATTCGCTCTTTTGCTCTCAGAAAAAATACAATTTATCATTCATAGGTTTTGATCATGTTTCCATTTACTATCTTTTGACCAATCACTGTCCACAAATTGTCCGTTGTTGAATGCTTTGCACATTGTGCCACTCACTGATTTCAGATCTTCACTCAAACCCTAATATTAAAGCAAACCTATGTCAACAAACAACACACACTGATGAATTTATGCAACACACAATGTGAAAAACAGCCATGTGAAAAAATTGACGCATTTGATTGAAACGTTATATTTCTTGTGATTAAACCATTCTAATGAAGCCTTCAGCTTTAGCTCACAAAAGGATGGGTTAGATTTCTATGATCCAATGCAGAATTCCAATGCAGAATTCATGATACCTTCAATGATGACAAGTTCTTCGAGTTCTGAGGCAGTCCAAAAAGAGCACTGCCACTGCTTGATTGTTGGTGTGAGTGTTTTTATGTGGAATGCAGTGTTTGATTTCTGCCAGAAATAACAAGGCCCATGTTATCTGTCGTTCGTGCATACAATTTGTTTCAGAACTCTGGGGGATCATCCAGGTGCCTTTTTGAAAAATTATACTTATTTAGCAGTAGTTTCTGCCTTAAATGCCATTTTGCCCAGTGTCTTTCTAACGGCAGAGGCATGAACACAGAACTTAACTGAGATGAGAGAAGCATGCAGATTCCTATGTGAATATCCAATAAATGGTAAATGCTGCGCTTTTTATATAGCGCTTTTATCCAAAGTACTTTACAGATTCACCCATTCATTCACTTATTCATACACTGACGGTCTACCCTTTAACCTGTACAAATCCAAGAGCATCACATTGTCTGTCCATAACACCGTTTTTCAAATCCAAACTCTGTCCAGTGTCTGTTCTTTGAACATCTTAATAATTTCCTTACATTTGCCAGTGTGAGATATGCATGTTTCTTTGTAACTCTGCCTACAAGTCCAGGATCTTGAAGATGCCTATTCTCTGTTGAAGTTAAAACTGGTGTTTTGCGGGTTCAATTTGATGAAGCCTCCATTTGAGGACCTGTGTCTGTTTCTCAAACTTGACTTATTTGTCCTCTTGCTCAGCTGTTTCATCGTGGCTGCCACTCCTCTTAATCTACAGTGTTTGACTTTAGAATGACACCCTCAGACAAAATAGGGTGTCATGTAGCCCCGTGGTTAGACAGTATGACCAGTAACCGAAAGGTTGCAGGAACAAATTGTTGAGCTGACAAATTCTGTTGTTTTGTCCCTGGGCAACTGAAATTGCTAACCATAATTGCTACCACGGTCCTTGCTGTCAGAATATCCATCTAGGAGGAAAAACATGGAATTAGATGTATACTATTATAATGTCTATCTGTGTCTGTCAGTGTTATTCATCATACTTCTGTGGTAGAAAGCAGATGTTGTGCATTGCTGATTAGAAATCTAAAGATTTTAATAAAAATGTAAGTCTTAGTTTCCCTCATTTTTCAATAGCTAGCCTTGGTGTAATTGTAGATGTACACAACTAAATTACAATTACCTACAGACCAAGGATTGGCAAGTTGATGTTAGGCTGGTACCAACCCAACCAAGGCCCGCAGGGCATATGGGGAGACATTAGCATGTTGGGATAGTTTGAGCAAGAACTTACGCTGAGTATTTGTCACTGAACATTACTTTGGAGGGTTCAGGGGTGATAGGTAGAGGGAAACATTGCTGGTGTCATCATGTAAGGCAGTTTGAGAGCACTTTGTGGTGAGACTGGGGAGATGGAGAAGCACTGGTTTGGAACTGTCCTTTTTAATGCCAAAGCAATTAAACCACAGCCTGAACACAAAGTCCTGCAGTACCTTAGTTCCCTAGTTACCATTGCTCTACCCACCCGCAGTCTACGCTCTAGTAGGTATATCGCCTTAGTCACCCCGAAAGCCTGCACAACATTCGGCCACCAATCCTTCCAGTTTGCAGCCGCCAATGACTGGAACGAGTTACAAAAAACCCTAAAACTTGAAATCCTCATCTCACCAGTTGCCTTTAAACTGCTCCTGTCTGAACACCTGTCTGATCTCTGTACCTGTTAACGGTCTTCAAATTCTTTCACTAATGCCATGCCCTCCTTGCTCATTGGACCTCTCTCACCTGAACTACTGTCATACCTGGTGATTTTCTTGAATCACTTTATTTGCTTAGATATTCTCAAATGCTCTTGCCCATAATCGCGATCATTTAATCCATCCACTTAAATGACCTACCTGCTAGATACACTTTAATCTTTGTACATCCTGTATATAGATACTCATTGTATTTTAATTTTTCCATATATTTGCTTATCAATATTGCCTTATCAATGCTGCTCAACAGAACCACATACACCTCATCCTGTATAACTTGACCCTGTATTGCCTTATTGTGTCCCCGTATTATATGTTGTCCAGCACATTTTCTTGCCTTATCCTGGCCAGGTCACTGTTGCGAATGAGATTTTTTTCTCAATCGGCCTACCTGGTTAAATAAAAAAACAACACCTTCAATTACGTGATGATTCATGATGATTCTTTTTCCAACGACTAGTCTTTTGAAGGAGATTGGTCAACTGATGAGCGTTGTGATGTGAGTAAAACAATTAAGTTCTATCAAATGACCAAAGTATAAAACAGGGCTCAGGTATTTTGACAGTAGAATAGCCTATCCAACAATAACACAGATTTACATCCTGGCTTTTTGATGCAGTTAAGGAGCCATGGAATGGAAAGTGTCAGTTGATGGAAAACCTGTGTAAAAAAACTGAATTGTTCCAAATGTCCAGATTATGTGAATTCTGATCACATGGTACATGATTTTGAGTCCAATATATTTTGGCTTCCCTAAACAACTCTTCATGTGGCCAAGTAAATCACCAGCCAAGTTAAGAATGGAAAATAGCTTAAAATTAAAGTAAATTACATTTTAACAAAATGAAAATAAATTGTAGCAACAACCTTGAATTGAGAGCACAAAAATGCCCATTTCCTCAATAAGAGCTGATAACAGCGCAACTTCAATCACAAATTCAGCCATGTAGGACAATCTCATTGGTCAGAGGGGTCAAATATCGACACACCTAATGTATTCATGAAAACCCAACCCTTTTCCTCCACCTCCAGGTACAGTGCCCTCTTGCCTCTTGCCTAGCCTAGTGGTTAGATCTGAGCATTAGTCGAAAGACTGCTTTAAGAAATTCTTAAGTTGTTCTTGCCATGAGTAAGGAGGTTAACCCCAATTGTGTCCTACATTGTTGGGGTAAATGAAAATGTGTTCTTAATCAGTTTGCCTAAAGGATTCATTTATATGAAAATAGGCAGTGGATCAACTGGATCTGACAAAAGTGAGCTAGTGTGCCACTGGACAAGCAGCTAGCCTTACCTTTTTGGTGCTCACAGACCTCCGTAGCGCTCTCCCATTGGGTCCCACCACTCTGGCGTTGGTACTGCTCCCAGAGGGCAGTGTGTGTGCGGACGGTGGGCTGGAAGGTGTGCCAAGAGGAGCAGACTGCTTGTCAGTCAGACTCCTCTTGTACGCCATGTTGTTGTTCTCGTTAAAAGTCATCGACCTCAAGTCCTTGGTGTTGCTGAGCCCCGGGTCGAGGCTCTGACCGTTCTTGATGAGGCCCAAGTAGTCCTTCAGTATCGTCTGGGTCTTTGGCTCGCTCAACCAATTAAGGAAGAGCTCGTCCACTTTCATTTTAAGCACTGGTTGCAGGACTTGTGGCGATGGCATGTTGTTCACCCTCATCTACTAGCTACTTGGAAACAACAGCCCCTGTGGAATGGGAACATTGATGAGAAAGTGGTCAGCACTACCAGGATACAAGTTAGAATTATCTATAGAGGTAGGAGTCCCAGAATTAATAGCAGAATTTAAGAAAATGTTATAATAACTTGGGAGATACGGATATCTTTTATCTACTAAAATCACTATTATACTGTTGAGTTTTTATTATGGGACCATTATTGGCTCAAAAGCACTAATTTTACAACAAGTGGGTAAAACTCACATAATGCATGCTTGACTTTACTACAGTAGGAATTGCTGGCCACTACAGTACATCAGCAGACCTTAATGTTCGCTCAAATACCATGTGTTACTTTTCCCAGTATCTGAGATCAAAGACAGTGTGATATTATATTTGAAAATGCAGACAGCAATATTCATGTAGGATTGTTTGGGTGTTCCTGCACAAAACTTAAATATTTTTTCTTAATGTCTTGACGTTATGTAGACATGATTCCTTTGTCATATTATTTATCTATTAGTTTGTGTGTTAAATGGATACTGTTTTAAAGACTAAAGTACATAACATAAATGCATTTATTCATTATTTTTACTATTAAAAGTTCACCCAGCACCACCAGAGAAGGGATGGCAAACCCTCAGAGACTGCTCTGCCTAAATTCAATCCCATCTGGGTTTTCCCCCAGTATTTTTGCATCAACCTGTTAAAGCATGCTATTTGGGGTATCAGGCTATGTGTTTGTAAAAGCACTTTGAGACAACTGTAGATTGATTGAGGTGAATTACCCAGAGCCTACTTAGGTTATGGTGTATGTGGCATTTGAATACAGCTGTAGTGGTGTCTGGTTACGGACCTGATCAGGTGCATACATTGCAGTTGGTTTTGATTGCAAAAAACTTCAGATTTATCTAGATAACAATAACAATTAAAAACACCAAAATCAACGTAAGTACATAACCAGTTGGTAGCTAGTTAGTTTGCCACTTGTTTTGTTAGTTACCTAACTACTACTGTACTATATATTATCGTATAGCCTGGCACTAGCTAGTTAGCCACTTGTTTTGTTAGTTACCTAACTACTGTTGTAACTATACATTATTGTATAGCCTGGCACTAGTTAGCTACCTAGCTACCTATACATTATTGTATAGCCTGGCACTAGGTAGCTACCTATACATTATTGTATAGCCTGGCACTAGTTAGTTACCTATACATTATTGTATAGCCTGGCACTAGTTAGCTACCTATACATTATTGTATAGCCTGGCACTAGTTAGCTACCTATACATTATTGTATAGCCTGGCACTAGTTAGCTACCTATACATTATTGTATAGCCTGGCACTAGTTAGCTACCTATACATTATTGTATAGCCTGGCACTAGTTAGCTACCTATACATTATTGTATAGCCTGGCACTAGTTAGCTACCTTGGCGCGATGGCTAACGTTAGCTATTTCCAACACATTCACTATAATAATCAAGCTAATGATGGCATCGGCATAATCCCCGTCCCTATATCGAACACTAAGTGACTAACGTCGTTATAATAGCAGCTCACGTAAACTGGCTAGTTATGAAACACAATTAAATAACCACATTACCGTTAGCTAGCTAACATCACTAGCCACTGTTCATGTTATGTCTGGTTTCTGACGTTAGCAAGCCGGATCACTGCATGGAAATACCAACAACTCGGATTAAAAACGTCCAAGTTCACGCATTTATTTAGTTACCATGGGGTTTATTTCTGGCACATTTACCTGAATGTAGATAGGTAGTCAGGTCACCAAACGCAGAGACGCGTTCATATCACCCGGGTCACTTTGAATTCTAGATACCGGTACCTTGGTAACAGAAACGCGTTCATATCACCCGGGTTCACGTTGAATTCTAGATCCCGTTACCTTGGTAACAGAAACGCGTTCATATCACCCGGGTTCACGTTGAATTCTAGATCCCGTTACCTTGGTAATAGAAACGCGTCCATTTCACCCGGGTTCTCTTTGAATTCTAGATCCCGTTATCTTGATAACAGAAACGTGTTCATATCACCCGGGTTCACTTTGAATTCTAGATCCCGTTACCTTGGTAACAGAAACGCGTTCATTTCACCCGGGTTCACTTTGAATTCTAGATCCCGTTACCTTGGTAACAAAAACGTGTTCATATCACCCGGGTTCACTTTGAATTCTAGATCCCGTTACCTTGGTAACAGAGTCGCGTTCATATCACCCGGGTTCACTTTGAATTCTAGATCCCGTTACCTTGGTAACAGAGTCGCGTTCATATCACCCGGGTTCACTTTGAATGCTAGATCCCGTTACCTTGGTAAAAGAGTCGCGTTCATATCACCCGGGTTCACTTTGAATGCTAGATCCCGACTACGTCGCGTCTGGGACTTTCAGGTCAGTGGTCCTCTGACGAAAGTGCAGCTCGTGGTTCGCGTTAAAGACGCAGCAAGAGATTCTCATTCTCAAAATTGTATTTTCACGTTAGGTTATTTGAAAGTATTTTTTTTACCACAGTGTATGCAGTTTTAATAGCTTCTGAATAAAACTATAGTGTAAATCTACGACAAGCAGCACTGTTTTTACTGACAGCAAAGGTGTTGTGCTTTAGCCACGCCCCAAATGCATGGAACGAGTTCTGATTGGGTAACAGTGGAAGCTCTTGAGACATATAGCCAAATAATATATTGCCCGTATAGTGTTCTCATTCTCAAACGTATTAAACCTTTCAGTTTTTTTGCAACCACAGATATAAACTTCACCTTCCCCTATCCACTATCTGAAAAAAGTGAAACAAAGGCTGGATTAGGATGCTTCATTCCCATGCATTAGAGAACAGACCATTCTGTTTTCAGTGACAGTGTTGTGTAATAAACATACAAACACCTTAAAAGAAGAAATCTGTGTATACAGAATACACACAAATGGTGTAATCTCAGTGAAGTTTATTTATTTTGTCCATGTAGCACAGCTGCATACCAGTTTTTATTATCTTCTTGATTACATAATGAAACCTACAAATTTGAGATGAATAGGCTAAGTTGTTAAAGATGTTGTTGCATACGGTTTGGCAACAACAAGAAACATGCATTTGATATAAGCTTCATTTTACATCAACAACATATTTTCCTTGTAGTCAACATTTTAATTATCACTAACACTGAAGGCGTTTCAGACGGCATCATCCATCATCTATAAAACAATCTAAATGTGGAGCATTTTCATTAAATTGAGATTCCCATTATGATGAATAACTGATGCTATTCACTGAGATGTCAAGTGTTTTAATGCTAAGGAAATTTTACTTAAGGTCACACAAAGCCATTGATTTGTAATCAAATTCGTATATTGTTTTTATTACTTCACCATCCATTAAGATCCATCAAGATATAACACCAAGATCAGCATCAAAGTGTTGGAAATATAAAGACAAAGATCACATTTCCATTAATATATATATATATACACCCTTTAGCCTTGTTTTTTTAAATATTTTTTTACCACATAGGTATGACTGAAAAAATGTTTTTTTAAGAATATTCTGGGAGCAATAAGAAGTATCTGCTTTGCACGGTGACAGGAATGATTTTTCACCATGATAGACTAACTTGCCTACCATCACTCACTACACTAAACCTATTTCTAACCCCGATTGTAACATTTTAACCTAGTCCAAAAATAATCAAACTTCAAATGGGTTTATTAAATGTCACCACAATGTACCCCTTATCCTCATTTTATTGTCTGTTTGGAGATTTTTGATCCTTGCAAATATAGTAAAATAAGGACACACCCATGCACACATACTCTCACACTCTCCTCTAGCATAGACAAGACGCCACTCAGATGAGAATAATCATTATATGATGCTATATACAGTTTAGACAAGCTAAGACAGTCCATTAATTCGGTAACATTCTGATACTTTTATTTTCAACCACTAATAAACATTAATCACATTCAGCTCCAGTAATAATCATTTGTTTTTTGTCATGCATGACCCAGAGTTTTAGTAATTCCCTTACTTTCCCTTACTGAACTACAACTGCCAGGAAATAAGTATTCTGTGAAAAAATATGCCTGTTACCACCCTCCAATTCTACTTGTCTTTGCATGAATTACTATATTTCATGTGTGTCTGATTCCAATCTCTCTCTCGCACTTCTCCACCATTTCATTCTCATCATACTAGAAAACTAGGTGGGGTAAGAGATAGGGGAACTGGAAGCTCTTATTGATTACGGGAGAGGAGTCTTCCCAGACAAGATGGCACCCTACTGTTTCACCCTACATAGGCACTCACTTCAAGAGAGTTCAGTTTTAATTAAGGTACCATCATACACCCACATGAAAAATAAATTGACTTACTCTATTGGTACCCTCAACACTATACTAGGAAAGCTGAAACTTTCCTATAAAAAGTCAACTGGCTTTGCGCTACTCAGCTGGAAATCAAACCACATTTCCAAAGGTCTGTAATTTTTTTGTATACTAATAGCATAATCAATGAAGTAGACAGCCGTGTATTGCAAACTTTGTTGGTGCAGTACATACTGTGTGTGTGTGTGTGTGTGCACAAACACAGAAAGGTTTTATGAGTGTTTGCCAAGAGCACATTTCCCTCACTGTTGTGAAAATTATTGACTTGAATCTCCTGATTGCTTCCCTTGATAACAGAAATAAGGCAAATCTGCTACATTCAGACTTCTCAGAAGCAACAATCGTAATCAGAAACCTCTTTGTTCTTTTCGACGGAAAGCCTGTGTGCTCCCTGATCAATATCAGAATCACAAGGATAAAATGTCTCAAAAACCTTAACTTCGCAACTTTTCAAAGCATAATTACAGTGAAAATATTGGATTTTAACTAAAGCTGCAAGCATGTTGTGTTTTCACGCCTTGAAGGACATTTCAAAGGTTTGGCCGAGTCAGAAAGTCCAGGGGGACAGCTGGTTAATGTGCAAGAGTGTTAGCAAGAGGTTCATGCGTTCATCTTGGCCCTACTGCTGTCAAGCTATGGACTCTCTGAAGTAGGTTGGAAAGCAATCTGCTCTAACAAGGCAAGTGGGTAAAGTTGAACTAGTTTAGTTGTTGGTACTTAGGGAGTTATGTTGTGCAGACAGACAACGGGTAGTCAATGGTAAAGGCACAGTGGGAACAGTTTTTTTTTTTTGTTTGGTACCTTCATTGCCTGGATTTCCCAAGCAGTCACACTGTGAACTTTTGAATGAGGGGAATTCATCTGACCCTTCATTGAAAATAATTATACTTCTGGATTGTCAAGATGTGTTGTAATTTCATGTGGGTGTGAAAGCCAAGAGTGCCATCCTGGTGGACAACTGAGTGCAGAACATTCTATTTTCCGTATGCGCTGCAGCACAGATGAGAATATGGCCCGTTGCCTGGTTCCTCTATAGGTTTCTTCGACCCATCAAGGAATTTTTCCTAGCAACTGTGTATCAACTTGTTCATGTGTGCTCTGTCGGTTTCATGCTGGGTGTTGGTAAAAGCACTTTGTGACAACTTTGTTGTAAAAAGGGCTTAAAAAAATACATTTGATTGATTTGATTGATTGCTTATTCAGCCAAACACCTTCTCATTCTTGTAAATGTCTTTATCCATTAAAACTTAGAATGCCAATATATTATAAAGAATATATAATCAAATTCTCATCTGCAAATTCATTATACTGAAATAACAGAAATGTCTCGTATGAAAAAAAAACTAAAAATAACAGTTTTAAGCATGCACTTTCATTTAAAATGTTGTACAGCCGATACATATGCTGTTCAAAGTACAGCACATCACCCACATGGTTTAAAAATGTACTTATTTTTTTTTTACATTTCTACTCCTGATGAGATATACAACATTTGCACAAATAATAAATACCAGCAAATTTTCCCAATATAACGTAATATCTACATGTATTTATTTTGGTCTTATCATGATTTCACGTGTCAACCAATTAATAACAATTAGGTCCGTCCCATGTCCTGCACAGTAATTTATTAATTTATGTGGGCAATGTTTTATCTTTTTGAACCAACAATGGTACAGTATACCAATCTCTCATTCTGAATTTACAGGATATTCGTTTGGTCTGTGCCTCAAAACGAACTTCTGTGATGTCATCAGACCTGCGCTGGAGTGCGAATAGTGCACACGCCAAAACCTTCCATTCCACCTTCCAAAATACTATCTGATGCCGATAAGCCTTCACATAGTTCTTTTGAAGTCCTACTGTAAACATGAGAGCACTTTTTTAATTCTTAGAAAAATCACAGGGAGCGAATCAAACTGCCTTCAGTCATCATTTAGATTCCTAATGCGCGGCAGAGGAGACTATTTTTGTTAGAACTTGATCATGGGCCCTCTGTAGTTAGCTCCTCTATCCGCTATGACTTTTAAATAGAGACAATGCCTCTTCCTATTGAGGTCTGTAGAATGCTTTCACTGTCATCTCAAATTAATTAAAGGTACTGTTACAGAATATGGATAGCTACAGACATAAAACTAAATGTGATGTAGGTATAGAACAGTATTTTTATTATACAACCTCTTATATGAGCCTAATATGTGCTGCATGTGAAACCATACAATTTCCCATTAGAAGACAATTCGTTGAATATGATGGCTGTATTAATCAGACACTTTATTGGCACTCGTCGAGCTCAACATCAGAAAAGGATGACATGAGAGTGGTTTAGAAAACTAGCAAATGGCCTCTAGAGGGCACAATTGACCTGGTTTACAGCAAAAAAAACTCAGACTGTACATTCACTTGTTAAGACAAACACAAGCACAAACTCCCCTGGGAAAGAGGTGTTTTGACCTCAATGGGACTTTTTGATGAAATAAAGGTTAAATATTTAATTCCCTACTGTTGTCTTTCATGAAATAATTTATTTTCTTCTTTCTAGTACTGACTTTGCCGTTAGCTGCTTCATTAAATAAGGTGTACGTTCTACAGCTGGGTTGTGTGGTTGTCCAACCTAGTTTAAGATTCTTTGGATTAATGCATTCAAGTAATTCTGTAAAAGTAAAAGGCTAATATATAGTGAAAATTAGAAAAAGACATGTAGAAAATGTACTGTTTTTCTACACGTAAATGCTTTATATAACGGAGACAGTAGGAAACAATAAAGTGGTTGAGATTGTGCTGAACTAACAGTGTGTCAGATTCAAACCCACATTGCAGCAAAACTTGAGCACAGAAGGCACTGTCTAAAACTGCTAGACCACCTTTACCCAAGAAAATGTATGCTTTTAAGACAAATATCTGTGCCTCGCTGCCTCACTTTAACCAAAAAACTTAATGTTACGCTGACAATGTAATGTTAAGCTAACCTAAAACCAAACCGCAATGAGCTGGCCGAGTGGCGAGGTATTGACTAGAGAAATGTGTGGAAATTCCACAGCAATGTCACACAGACAGCAGGGAGAATAAAGACAATGTTTTTACATTTAACATTGGCATATTTTAGCAGATGCTCTTATACAGCGTGACTTACAGTTGCTAATAAATGCATCTTTATTTTGGATCCTTTGAAATCAGCACTACAAACCCTGGCATTGCCGAACGCCATTCTGTAGCAGCTAAGACACATTCGATGTGGTTTGCTTATCTGATAGCAAGCATGCATATGAAATGTGAGGAGGTCAATACGTAAACACAATCTAAAAGATGAGGGTTTCTTGATACATCCCCATTCATGCACTATTAGACATGTGCTGTAGTCATGTGTACATTCTGCTATGATCTGGTATTGCCCTTTGAAATATTAATTATATTTATCTGCTTTATATATCAACTCAGGACAGATTGGAACAGTCACATACATGTTTCAGAAGATCATAATAATTACTTGTTGTTTATTTTGGATAGTTTCATAGTTTTTTTATTGTTTATTGTTATGTTGCCTACTTTTTGATATAATCTAATCAAATTTTGTAGTCAGTCACAGCATTTAATCAACTGTAAGTGGAATGAAAAGCTCTTTTGAAGCCTTTGATTCTGCTGTGCCATATTAGCAGCTCTGAAAGGTCCAAAACTAGACGTTGCTTTTGCTTTCAAGATAAAAAGGAATGGACATTACATCACTTTCTAAATAATTTCACGAATTAGGGAAATTGCTCTTAAATCGGTCACCATGGAAAAAAGGACCAGCCCATTTAGAAAAATGTGTTTCATCTATTAATTTGCCTGGAGATTATAATCTTGCCTAATGACTTGAACATGGGGGAAAGGGTTAGCGTTCGATTTTGGGCTAATTTTGCCGGTCGGTTTCTAATGTTTGGCTAGACAAAGCTTATTTTAGCCCCTCATTTGGAACAACGGTTTACAGAATGAATGCAGAGAAGTCAATGTCACCGACAAGCTTTCACTGTGCCATGGTCATTATATTTCCCTTTAATCCTCCTCTCCTTACAGCAGGTAAGGGAAGCCAATGTCCGGCTATCACTCAGGGCCTCACCTTTGAACCTCACCCCCATACACACACTCACACACACACTCATACACAGGCACATATACGCACATGCACACCAGCGTCTCTTTCATTTGGGCTCCTTGTATTTCATCATTCATTTTACATCACATTATCTGGGGCTCGTTCGTCTGCTGTGTGCTCCGTTTGCCCGTTGTGTGGCTTAAGGACTGGACTGAATAATGCAAAGCAAAAGAAAAGGTTGTCTAGAAGGAACTGGTAGCACACAACATCCAGAACTACTCTGTAACAGAACTTACATAGGTAATACATTGAACATGTGAACAGTCTGTGAGTTACCATGATGGCTATTTCTAAATGTGGATCGCTTTACAGATTAGCACACGGGGAATCCACTATTTAGACATACAGGAGGATGACTTGAACACATAAGAAAGCCTAGCTGTGCCAAATTGGTTTGTAATTATACAATCTGTTTTGGACTGTGTTCATGAAACCTTGTAAAGACTGAAAAATCGGAAGAGCAAAATCAAGCTTTCTTTTGTTTATGAACCAGCTTGACGTAGGAATGTAATCGTAGGTTTCTGGTCATTCAAAGCTGTTTCCATACCGACTACTACAATGAGACATTAAGTTACAATAACGATGCCATTACTTTCAAAGAAACGCTGTCTGTCCCCTATTTTACTGCAATAAAGCACTCCTCACATTTTGATTTAATGTTTTTAATGAGCATCCTAACACAGGCCTTATTGTATTGCTCCATCAAAAGCAACTAACTGTTATCTTTCGGCGGGAGAAATGTTGACTTAATCTATCCCAGCGAAAGTCTCTTCAGAGTATTTTAGCAGCCTTGTCTTATTTTAAACCCTCAGCTCTGATCTGATAGACACTCGTTATCAAAAACTGGACTGAATCTTAACAAGCTTCCTCTATGGCACATGATCTAGTGTACACAGAACTGTGTGTGTGTGTGTGTGTGTGTGTTTGTTAATACAAAACTCCAGGCGAATGGCTCCAGTCCAGTTGGGTCCAGGAATATTTAAACAAATAAAAACACATGAATACATTCCTTGAGGTATGTATTTGCCATCATTCGAACAGACAAAAATATCCTTCAAAACTCCTCAAGCCTGGCAGTCAACAAACTCTGGCCTAGATGCTAACATCACATGAAGCTCGGAAGGTTCTTTGAGTATCGAGCCCAAAGCCTTTGTGTGATTCAACTTGCATGATGCACCTTAAATGCCTTATATTGCGAAATCTGCACTTTGTTTTTGAAAACACAGAGAATCCACCCCATTTCTCTCTCTTGTTTAATGGAGTCTGTCTGTCTACCTGTCTGTCTGTCTGTCTATCTGTCTAATCTGTCTGTCTACCTGTCTAATCTGTCTGTCTGTCTGTCTGTCTGTCAACCTGTCTAATCTGTCTGTCTACCTGTCTAATCTGTCTGTCTACCTGTCTAATCTGTCTGTCTTATCTGTCTGTCTACCTGTCTAATTTGTCTTTCTACCTGTCTGTCTGTCTACCTGTCTAATCTGTCTGTCCACCCGTCTAATCAGTCTGTCTGTCTAATCTGTCTGTCAACCTGTCTAATCTGTCTGTCTACCTGTCTAATCTGTCAGTCAATCTGTCTAATCTGTCTGTCTGTCTACTCTGTCTGTCTGTCTGTCAACCTGTCTAATCTGTCTGTCTACCTGTCTAATCTGTCTGTCTACCTGTCTAATCTGTCTGTCAACCTGTCTAATCTGTCTGTCTACCTGTCTAATCTGTCTGTCTAATCTGTCTGTCTGTCTAATCTGTCTGTCTACCTGTCTAATTTGTCTTTCTACCTGTCTGTCTACCTGTCTAATCTGTCTGTCAACATGTCTAATCTGTCTGTCTACCTGTCTAATCTGTCTGTCTGTCTAATCTGTCTGTCTGTCTAATCTGTCTGTCAACCTGTCTAATCTGTCTGTCTACCTGTCTAATCTGTCTGTCTATCTGTCTAATCTGTCTGTCTGTCTAATCTGTCTGTCTGTCTACCTGTCTAATCTGTCTGTCTACCTGTCTAATCTGTCTGTCTGTCTACCTGTCTAAGCTGTCTGTCTACCTGTCTAATCTGTTTGTTTACCTGTCTAATCTGTCTGTCTGTCAACCTGTGTAATCTGTCTGTCGAACAGTCAAATCGGTCTCTCTGTATATCTGTCTGTATGTATGTATGTATGTATGTCTTTATGTCTGTCCACCTGCCCATCAGCCTGTCTGTCTCTTAATCCACAGCTTAAAGTGGTTACATGTTCAGTTTAAAGCCATGCATCCATGAGGTGGTGAAGACTAAAAAGGGTACACGAGCACACAAACACGTACACCTCTCCTGTTCAAAAGAAAAAGTCCCCCTGTACTTACTTTCTAAGTTTTTATGGAACCTTTTCAGAGAAGACGAAGTGGAGCGCAGTGTCCTCTGTCTCAATGCCACCGTGTTCTATGAAGAGGCAGCTGTTTCATGTGGGCCAAAAAGGACACGCACCATTCCGACAGGCAGACGAGCTTGGCATTGGTCCCCTGGAAAAGGATGAACAGTAGTCACCCGATCAGACAGGATCAATGAAAAGCAATTACATTAACCAGGCCGAGAACTGGGCCTTTCATGGAACGATGTGTAGTTATGTCTCTGTGTGTTTGTGTGTGTGTTAGTATGTGCGCATTTGCATTGTATTTCAATGTGTTGATAGGCATGAGCTACCACATATTATTTGAAGGAATATTCAAATGCGCAGGAATTCACATCACAATTTGGTTGTTTTGTTTTTCCAAACATTTATTGTAATAATTATGGTTTATCATTAACCAAGGGAGGTTTGCACAGCAGGAAAAAGAGTCTTCGGCACAGTCAGGTTGGCCCTCCTTACATATCTCGCAATTTGTTTATTGTCTTTTATTTACATTGCATATATTAATGTGGACCAATTTTCCAATAACTGTACTGCACAGGGGAGGCCCTTTCTGTGAACACATACGAGGTTGAGCTCAAAACATCTATATGAAGATGTTAATTAGACCAGACTTGGACACAGACAGACTTGTGATATACTTAATATTTTAACAAAAGCCATTCGGAGAGAGCTCACACTTTAAAGCATGCTAGTTATTATACCAAATCAAGTTAGCACCAACTTCTGCCTTATGGAAGCTCAAAGAAAGGGTTTAATTCAGGCAAAGACTTAACGTATATCCATTTAGGGTCAGATGTAGTGTTTATGTAGATGTGCAGTAGACGACAGTGGCACAATCAAAACACTAGATGGCAGTGTATCCTGTGTGCATTTGCAGTGCTGGCGAGCGTTGTCTATTGGCACTGGCAACAACAGCAGAGCAGGATATTTGAGCTAATAATGGTTTGAGACACCAGGGTTATGAAAACACAGCAACAAAGAAATAACACCTGACAAAATATTTGGATGCTGGAATTAGGCAACAGACCATTTCACGAGGCTTTGAATGTTGGATTTGAACAAATATGTGAAAGGAATCAGACACACACACATTAAGGTGAAAGTGCATCAAAATAATCTTAAAATAAACATGCCTCAAAGGACAATTACAATAAATGTAATACAAATTATAGTTTCCCCCTCTTTTTGAGGTCAAAGAATAATGACGATATTTTAGAAATACAAAATAATATAATCAAAGTTCCTTTTCAAACGATATAGCAGCAGAACAATTCACCAGACAGATTTATTGATTGTTTGGAACCCTAAGAAATATATGATTTCGATTACCGAACAAACTTCTCCACGCACCCACATCGGTTGCTGGTTCCTGCTTCAGCCAAGTGTATCATTCCGGTTGACAATTAGTGCTATTTAGGTTACAGCATTAAAACCATCCATTCCTGGTGAAGGACTGGATGTGAAACCTATCCTCCCAGTCCTTCTGAAACATAACAGATCAGATTGAAACAACCATGCATCACTTTAGGCCTTGAAAGAACAGCAGCACACCCAGAGAATGACAGATAATCAATCTTTTTTTCTCAGTATACCACATTTCAATTGAGGTCACGTTACTATAGTGACGTTGCAGTTACTATAGTGACGTTGTAATTTAGCACTAATCGCAGTGTGTTAGTTTAGGTATATTGTGTTTCTATCTAGGACATATTAGTGTTATTGTAGTTTATTACTATAGTAAGAATAGACGGTGGTTCTGATATTAGCTGTATGCTAGCATAGTTTAGGTGTTTCTATTGAGCACATGTTAGTGTTACAGAAGTGAAGTAATGAAGTCTATTGCATTTCTATTAACGACACGCTGGCCACGAAGCAGTGTATTAGGAAAGTTCAAAGTCTATTAAGTGTTTATTGAGTACAGAACTCAATTGACAGAGAAGTTCTGTTCTCCTGCAAACATAGAGGCTGTCCATCTCGTCTTAGCCTGCAGCTCACATACCATGCGGCCGGCCCGAGCATCATGGCCCTTTATTATGATGTCAGCACTTCATCTAAATAGCATTCAATATCTGCAGGACAACCGCTAGTGGAACATCAATGGAATAATACAGAACAACAACTAAATGGCTATTGCTCATAGCTGGCAAGTTCATCTGCGCATCGATTTATTGATAGCTGGCAGTGTAATTCAATTAAATGTCAATGATTACCGCGCCAGGAAACCGGTTGCTTGTGTTTTTAATCTGAAGGCCTCCGAGCATCTATTTAGTAAGCAAGCAAGACTTTCATCACCCCACGGTGTAAACACACACACACACACATGCACACACACGCGCGCGCTGTGACGCATGAGTGAACCCCACTAGGGTTTGACATACCGTTATAAGCATGCACAGACGAAAACACACTCACATGCACCATCTGACGCACAAACACAGAACAACCAGAACGTATGAATAATTACACAAAATAGCATTCATTTAATAGCACCTTTAGTTGTCCATTGATAACAAATTTTTCTAATCCCTGGTAGGGCCTTGGTCAGAAATAAGTCTAACAATCTTGCAATTTGGAATGAGAGAAGATACAACCAACTTTCCTGTATTCACTTTAAACCTGACATATTATGGACCACAAGCCCCGAGAGGAATTCAAGGAGTGTAAAATGTAAAATTACATTAAAAAAACAGCACTGTAGAAGAAGAGATGGGACATTACCAGGTGTGTTTAACAGGCCTATTAACATGTAGTGATCTGGAAAACAAACAGAGCTTAAATAGACCCTCTCATGTAAATCACAGGCATATATCAGAGTGTGACTACTTCAAGTGCTATTGGGAGCTAACACTGCTACATACGATCTTTGACGTTATTAACACTCCTAATGGCCAGCGACAGGCTGCAACAGAAGCCTTTTAAAAAACTCCCAACAACTCAATATACATAGCGTAGCTCCAACTCTCTTTTCTCCCAGCCTGGACCTATGTCGCTTGCAAAAAAGCTGGAGCAAAAACAGGAACCAGAAAACTGAAGTGACATACAGCCAAATCGTTCCTAACACCAGGTGCTTGTCTGGGGGAGGGGGGTGGTCTGCAGGGGGCCACAATGATTCATCATTTTCACAGAAAAATATTGTTCCGTGATTTTATTAGAGTTTGACTGTGTGTGTGAATATGTGCGCGTTTCAGTCTGATTGAGTGTGCTTACGTGTATGTACTGTGTGCGGATGTGTGGATTTTACAACTGGCCGTGTGTTCATGCCTGTGTATTTTTTCTGTGCGTGCGTGCGTGCGTGCGGAGCTCACCATCTCAGACACAGTCCAGACCATCCTGCATTCTAATTTATGCAAAAAAAACGAAATAAAAACCTCCCTAGCAATATGCAGATTTCATTATGCAAAGCAGCGTTACCTATGGTGTGTGAATGGCAGCTCCTCGCTTTGATCTGCATCTCTGACATTCTCTAACTATGGAGAAGAAAAGAACTTAAAAACTGTTAAGGGCCTTAATTGAAGTTAACATTAAAGCAGATACATGGTGTTAATTGGTATACGCTAAGAATAATCTAGACCTAGGAGACCACTGTCCCTTATCAGCCCCCTTACCGCCCCCCCTGCCAAAGTGTCAGGATTTACATCTTTAATTCAAGATTGCCCTGGTATTAATTACCTTGCAGCAAGATGTGCATCAGACCATATTAAAGTATAATAATCACAACAGCTCTTTATCTTCATCTATCTCCTGTCCATCCGTAGATATCTATTTCCTTAGCCACCTGAACCAGAGTGTACATTAACGTAAGAGAGAATTCTGTTTAGGCATGATACATTTACGTAATCCTGGGCTTCGACATGAGAATAGGCCTGGAGTGCGTTGGTGGGACGCAGCAACAATAGAAAACACGCAGAAGTACTTTCATTGGTAGTGATGTGATTTTAATACGGTTTGATGTCTACGTAACATTCCATTACATTTCTGTTACGCCTTATCTTTCAGCCACTTAAGATAAAAACTAATTCGGATAAATCAACGCTAATAAATGTAGTCCCTCCCAACAATATCAAAGGTCTCTGTGGATCACACTTAAAAGGCATTACTGAGAAACTAGTGAGTTTTTCGAAGAAATTAAGTTATGCAAGTGGGGTGCCGTATTTCCCAAAGCAGTAGAAAGGGTTTCAAAACAGATGAAATTCATGAAGCTTATTAGCAGCTGAAATACTGTTGATGACAGATGGTAATAAAAACATTTGAGTGAAAAATCTTTGGAAAAAAATACCAAAATGTTATAAAAACTTTCATTTGTACACAAGAAGGAATGCCAATAAAGACAAACAGCAGTAATTTACACAAAAACAAGAATTGAGAAATGTTCTTCAACATGGCACCAGTTGGGCATGACATGTATTTATGTCTCTCTGTGTGTGTGTGTGTGTTCACTACCGGAATGTCGTTGTGTTCAAAAGTAAGGCAACATTTTTGTCCTTTACATAACACCAAATTTATCAGAAATACAGTGTAGATATTGTTAATGTTGACTAAATGACTAAATAACTACTGTAGCTGGACACGGCACATTTCATTAGGAATTTCAAGCCAGATATTAGAAACCATCAGATCTGTGTTCCAATGGCATGTTGCCCAAGAATAGAAATATAAAAAGCAATTTGATAATTCGAAAAACATTTTGCAATTGCATGTATGTGAGCACAGATGGAAACTGTTGGACTGATTAAAGAAGCAATACAACTGGCCTTCTTTAGACTAGTTGAGCCACATAATCAAATGACTGGTTCAATTACACGCTCTTAATTGCCATAAACAAAAAATATTCTTCTGTATCTCGTCAGTCTACACTTCTGAAATTGCTCTCATCCAATGCTGTGTACGACTCCCTTCACAGAATAGTGCAACTGAGCAAAAGTAGGAATACATTGTCCAGTTTGAGAATCAGACGTCTCACAGGACCTCAACAGGAAGCTTCATGAAATAGTACCCGTAAATCTATCCGTGAAGGGGCAACTCTGGGATGCTGGCCTTCGAGTTGCAAAGAAAAAGCCTTATTTCAGAGTGACCGATAAAAGGAAATAATTTAGATGGGTTACAAACATTGTAAAGTTTGAGATGCTCGGATCACAAATAACAACATTCAAAACACGAAAAATGCTAGAGGAGTGCTGGACGCCATCTGTGTAGCCTGGTGTTGGTAATGCGATGTTCTGGGGGTGCTTTGGTGGAGGTTATGCAGTTATTTGAGCGCCTAGTGCTACAGAGCCAACAGGTCTGTGGACGATGCGGTCAAAATGACTCTCCACTTCCTCCTTCAGATTCTAGACTCCCCTGGAACCTTCGCCAGAATCTTGTTTGTGGATTTTAGTTCCGCATTCAACACCATCATTCCTGCTTAGCTCCGGAATATGCTCTCCAAACTGGGAGTGCCCGGAGGATCACAGCCTTTCTGTCCAACAGGAGGCAGCACGTGAGGTTGGGGAAACACCTGTCGGACCCTCTGACCATCAGCACCGGCTCCTCTCAAGGGTTTCCCCTGTCCCCTCTTCTCTTCTCCCTGTAAACCAACAGCTGCACCTCGAGTCACTACTCTGTCAAGCACCTGAAGTTTGCAGATGACACCCCCCAATCAGACATATTTCTGATGGAGACGAGTCTGCCTACTGGGGGAGATTGATTATCTGCCGGCCCTGTGCATTCTGAACAACTTGGAGCATAAAGCACAAAAAACATTGGAGATGATAGTGGACTTTAGGAGAAGCCCGGCAGCCCTTTGTCCCATCGCCCTGGGTGGCTCCCCAGTCAACTCTGTGGAGTCCCTTCGCTTCCTGTTCAACACCATCGCCCAGGAACCCAAGTGGGAGCTGAACATCACCTCTGTCTGGTACGCTGCAGCCACTGATAAGGACAAGGGCAGTGTGTAGTGCATCATCCGCCCAGCAGAGCGGGTCATTGGCTGCAATCTGACGTCTCTATTTGACCTACACACCTTGTGGCTGATCCCTCTCGTCCTGGAAATTGACTTTTTAGTACTCTCCCCTCTGGCAGAAGGTTGAGGTTGTCAAGACCAAAAAAACCCCAAGGACAGTTCTTCTCCTACAAAGGTAGGTCTCAAGGAACATGCCCACAGATCCACACTGACTATAGCCTGCTCCCCACCTTCACACATGTATGTTTTATGGGAAACACGGACATTTCTAAGTGACCCCAAACTTTCGAATGGTAGCGTATAATTTGCTGTGAAGTGAAGCAATCCCAACACCCGGCCCCTAGCGTGACCTTTGATTATGAGAGAG
The DNA here is from genome assembly GCA_029465975.1 of Dallia pectoralis. Taxonomy (NCBI): domain Eukaryota; kingdom Metazoa; phylum Chordata; class Actinopteri; order Esociformes; family Umbridae; genus Dallia; species Dallia pectoralis. The sequence continues at coordinate 6,711,173 of CM055731.1, forward strand.
GAATACAGCATTGCTCATATCCCAGAGCACACTGCTTTCCACTCAACATGATGAATGGCACAAGAACTACTGAACAGAACAAGCATTTAAGGAGGCAAGCCAGCACGCACGCACGCACACACACACACACACACACACACACACACACACACACAGAAAACATTGTTAACACGTACACGCACTTGTCTTTCGGTGTTTAAAGACATTTACCAGTCTGCCCCTGACAATAATCAAACCGGCAGCTTTCTTTATCTAGCCAGCAGGATCATGTACAGCCACAAAAACAACAATGCAAACATCTGTTACCAAGCATCTTTGAATGAAATTTAAAAATTATCTGACGTGCTTAATGTTATTCAGTTGATTAAACAACAAGAAGCGGTTTGTGTAAACACAGTTCAAATGCACTCTGCTCCTGTATGCTTCAGCACCTCTCCTTTTTTTGACGCAATTTTATTTTGGGGCTTTAACGTAATTTATTGGCTCAAAGCGCACGATCTGGTGTTAAAACTGATTTGATTTGGAAACCTGTGGGGACATATTAATTAAAATAGCAATCTAATTAGCCTTCCACTGTGACTTAAAAGTTGAATATTATTAGAGCGGCAACCGCTAGTCGTGATGAAAAGAGCTTACAGTACATGACAGTGAAATTGAAATTCAAAGCGCTGGAGATAATGTACACACAGATCAAACGAACAAACAGCAGGAAGTGAAGAATGCAGTAAGAAGTTTTACATTTCCTCACAAAAGCTCTGTGGAAAACGCACCCAGACAGCCCCTCCACGCGCACACAAGCGCACACTAACACACACATGCACACACAGACACAGATGTAAAAACAATGGTCTGCTGATTGGTGCTTGCGTCACCATAACTTACAGTAAAGGAGTTCACTGAGCCTTACTAAACATTGTAACTGCGTAATAAGCTGTAACTGTGTTCATACAAGAACTCAGGATAGACATGTTGTTAGAGCATCTGACCGACATCCGAAAAGCTGAAATACCTAATGGCTCTGGGCAGGGCAGATTTCACACACAGAACATGAGAATAATGCAGATTATATACATGACTGATGATGTCATAATTAACTGACTGATGATGTCATAATTAACTTTCTTCATTGAGATTAACGTGTCTTTAAGCATTACCCATTATCTCCATTTGCTATAGCTACCCCACACAAACTGTTTCGAGGACACGTTGTTTTACCCATGTATATTGTATTCATATGTGCGGTGTCGTTAGTCAAAGGTTCCTATGATGTCACTGACAAAACGTAACAAGCTAGATAGGTTAGCTAGCTAGCTAAATGTACCTAAAGAGACTTGCTTGGCTTTTGGTGAAACGTATTTAACCCTACGTGCTACACAGGTCCTTATTCTCTACTGTTTCATATCAGGTTTAACTGGCTCACACATCTACATTAGCTAGCTAAGCGGATGTTTGCTTTGAAGTAAACTTTAAGTACATCATTGCATTATGATGATTGTCACATGTAAGATATGCTATCCAAAACATATTAGCAAAATGCAGTTCCAAATTCGAAAGATTCCAAAGATTTATTCTGATATCATATTTAGTAAAGTTTATGCGCACGCATCTGTTTTGCCTATCCCAAACTATGTCTACTCAATACAAGCTTGACCCAAATTTTTATTGAAAAGTGTATACACATACTGTTTCAATGTTATTTTACCCCCTATCCTGGATTACTGTGAAGGTTATAATTTGGTTTGGCAAGGTGGGATAGTTAGGTTTGATCAGTGTCCTCTGTCTTAAATGTAATTGTTTCTATCATATCGTCTCTAATAAACTGGGTAGCTTGAATGCAGATTGGTAAATTTACATGGTATATGATACCATAGCCCAGGTACTGGTTACTGTCCTTCCAGTTCATAAGCGCAATAATAATAATAATTATGCCGTAATAATCTGGTAGGGCGTTGACGTTGAGTTCATCTTTGGCCACCTGTTGGAATGCACATTCTACTATTTCACTCATGTTGTACTGTCAGTCAATGCTAAGATTGAACACATATGCATTCGTAGTTTTACTAAGTCGTTAACTTCCTGCCAGGATGTTGTGAACTGTTCAAATGAGTCTGTGGCACCAATCAGTCAAATTGTTAGAATTTATCGAATGGTGCTTGGACGCACAAAGCATATGGTGTAACGTATTGTGGTAGATTATTGGTCATTACAATAGGTAATAATAATAATAATACGTTCAATTTATATAGCGCCTATCTCAAACCCAAGGTCGCTTCACATGGGAAGGGGAATCTCCTCAACCACCACCAATGTGCAGCATCCACCTGGATGATGCGACGGCAGCCATATTGCACCAGAAGCACACCACACACCAGCTTACTGGGGGAGTGGAGAGAGTGATGATTAAGCCAATTAGTGTATATATATGGGGGTGATTAGGTGGCCATGATGGACAGAGGACAAGATTTGAGAGAGTCAAGGCCTCGGTTTAACGTCTCATTCGAAGGACAGTGCTTTTTGTCAGTATAGTGTCCCCGTCACTATACTCGGGCGTTAGGACCCACACAGACCAGAGTGCAGCCCACTCTGGCCTCACTAACACCTCTTCCAGCAGCAACCTGGTTTTTCCAGGAGGTCTCCCATCCAGGTACTGACCAGGCTCAGCCCTGCTTTGCTTCAGTGGGCAACCAGTCTTGGGCTATAGGGTGATATAGCTGCCGGTCAGTTGAACCTAGTCCTAGCTTTCTTATTGGTTAAGGAAGACCACATTGGTCCAAGCATTACAACAGACTAATGTGTCATACACAAGTGTCTGAGTTCCCCAGAAGCTTACGTAAATCTCCATGTTGAAATATGTTTATATAATAATCCTGTCCCAAAAAGTGTATTTTATTCTTGAGTTATGTGAAACACAACATACTCCAGTATTGCAACGTCATCTAAACAATGTCATGTTTCAAAAAAAATGTGCGACCCGACCGCCCAGACAAGCGGTTGAAGAATGATAGAGACTTTGATGAGAATGTTCTTAGAATGTCAGAGTAAATAGTCAGACGAATATTATGAGGTGATTAATATGATATCAACAGGAACAGCAATGGTCAAAACCAGGAAAACTATAAATTATGACTTGGGACAAAAGTCAGAATAAAGATAAACACAAACAATACCACACGACGAAGACTGAAAACTAAGGACTACATAATAGAACGTACATAATTGACAACAGGTGTTAGTATTCAGGTGATTGGGCACAGGTTCTGGCTGGCTGGTGTGTGGTGGTGGTAGCAGGAGTGACTATGGCTTGACTCGTGGCGGTAGCAGGTGTTACACCTGGATGTATAGAAGAAATGTGAGCTCCTCTTCTGTTGCATTCTGCCGCCTTTGTTCTGGACTTGGGGACTGTGAAGAGACTTAGGGTGTTATGACTTGTTATGTATGCAGACGCTTCGACGCTGTGACTTAAGCTATTGAGTAGACAGTTTGATGCTTTGAAGATCAATACTCTCAGAAAGACCAGCACCGCAGTCAGCCAGCCATTTATCTATTTTGAGCCCGGAAGTTTGACGTGCAATGAAATGATTTTCACCATCCGTGTACAATAAAGGTCCATTTACTATAACAACATAGTCTCCAGTAATAGTAGAATGGTTTACTCACCAGAAGGTGCTTCGGCTACTGTTCTCTAATGGTAAAGCAGCTCACTCCCTCTCTTCCATCACCTAGACAACAAGATGGCAGAAGGAGGCATGCAAAATCCTAGCTGCATTTCCTGATTGCTAACATTGTACACTGTACAATACATTTCTGTTCAAATTAGAAAACAGGCATTAAACTGTGTAGGGAATCGGTAAAGAGCTATATGTCTAGAAATATCGTTTTCCCAACTTTTGTGGGGTGATTGACTAAAAGTGAATATAAAACTTCTGTCTTCCTAGGAAGGACAGTTGGTTTCAATATGCTGTTGCTGTTGTTTGACAATGCCCACAAGGTGGAAGCAAATTTAGGATATCATTTTTAAGTGCCATATACACCTCCTGCACATCATGTGTGGTTCGATTCCAACCTTTAGTTTTTCACATAATATTGATGGCACGAAATCTCCTTCACACCTTCTGGTTCACCCTCTTCACCCCTGCTGGCTGTTGCTCTTGATCTGTTTACCACATAACCCAGTCAGTGGTACGTGAAACATTTACATTGGCTATGGAAGTTGGTTTACTTCTACGGCGGCCTGGATTAGCGCACGTTCCAGTAGTGAGCTGTGGTGACAGAGAGACGCCATAATGAGTCATTAGTATTCATTAGACAGAGGTGCTGGCCTGAGCGGGGATCAGCCAGACTCATGTTGAATCAACCCCAGCGAGACTATTTTGACGAGGCCAGAACGAAGCACGGGTCAGGGGGGAGGCAGTAATTAGGCCCAACCGTCAGGGGCGATATTCTGAGCGCCAACACGCGAGGTCACGAGTGCTGCGGCAATACCACTGAGAGTGGGAGGTAAGGGAGATGTTGAGGAAAACACCAGAACATTCTCCTCCTCTCTCCACTACTCATACTTAACCCCTCTTTCTCGCTGTCTTTTCTATTTGTTAAACCAGGTACGTCAGCTGAGAACCATGTAATTTTGCAAGAGGACGGGACAAAACACAGAACCACATACATAATGTAAACAATGTAAATAATTGAACACTTGGTATTTGCAACATAAACATATTGTTTTAATAACGTTGTGGCAAGACACGTCTACAGATTTGGTTTGACAAATTCACCAGCTGCATTGAAGAGATGGCAGACCTGCAATACTCATTCTGTCAACCTTTCTCGAGGTCCGATACACAACAAAACCTAGTTCTTCAGTTACGTTTCGAATTATTTCGACCTCTCCTCTATACTCGTTCCTCTTTAATTATTATTATCAAAATGTGTTTATATATGATTCCCTACGACATTTAAATGCCTGTCCATGCGACCTGATTCAGCTGTGCCAGAACATTCTGGTCTTTTGACAGCCTTATCAGGCAAAAGAAGACACAAGAATCCCTCTAATTGTGCAATTCTACATTGTCTCCTGTCATTGCTAACCCGTCTAGTGTGTTTTAGAAAAATAAAATATGCTAGGACTGAGAACTGCAACTGCTCTTAAAAAACACATCAGTAAGAAAGCTGTCCACTTAGTGATTACACGTTGAGTTAAATTAAATGCGGACACAACATTGTTTGACAAATTATTCCACGTCCAATTCTTTTTTCTTGCTGTTGTCTTTGTCATCTATCTACTGTATCTCTCTCCCTGTCACTTGTTTTTAATCTCGCCTCAATTTGAGTTGCGCCTCACTCTGGTCCAGACAACATAACATGTGTATCTGTTGCATTCTTCAATGGTTCCGTCCTCGTCTGTTCACATTGGCTACACATTGGTCCTATTATTTCTGAGCGACAGTTGGGGAATCGTTCGAGTAAACCCTCAAATCAGTCTCTGCTAACTGCAATTTTAATATAACCGAATATCTGATTCTCAATGGAATCAACACTGCAAACTTTAACTATCCAATTATCTCTCTGTTTAACCTATATAGTAATACTGCTACTGACGTTTTAAACACATATGTTGCTTCTATTGTTAGATCCATGTTGTTCCTTCTGAACTTTTGGGAGTCAAATATCAATAAGTTGTGGGTGGTTCACTCACTCCACATGGAAAAACATTTTACAGTACCACCTGCAAGTGTTTTCACAACTGTTCCATAAACCTTTTCATGCGTTTACATTCATAAATTGAACTGTTGGTGCCACAAGCGTTTGGGATAAATGTGGGAGGACAGCGTGAAACGAGCATTTGTGGTTGTTTGGACAACACTGATGATCTTCATTCTGAATTGGTTGGACAGGTGCTATTGAAACCAGACATTCTTGGAAAGATCTGGACATAAGCCTTGTCCCTTTGAATATCATGGAGCATACTCAAACCAACACCTCCGCTAGATTACGTTACTAAGTTTTAGTATTCAAAAAGTTACGTATTACAAATGTGGACCGGTAAACATCATGAAAGAGTGCCTGACCGTTGCTGCAACATGAAGCTAGTGCTCTGCTTTTTTAGATGATAACATTGGATGGACACTTCATAAAAACTAGAATAAAACATTTATTAAACAGCTTCTGACAGCAGTGTGTTTAATTCACTATGTGATTTGCCTGCCATGAGTGGAATAATTCAATTTGATGGGGAATATTCATTGAGGTCTTCGGCTTATGAAATATTTGGGTTGGGTTGCGTTTTAATGAGAAATACATCTGAACAATGACTCTTTATCTCAATGAGATGTCATTTTAGACGACCATGCATTCCCTGCAGATTAAAGGAGAAAGCCGTGTGCCTTTGAGTTTGTATGTATAGTGAATGCAAGACTAAATATTTTTTTCGGTGATACAAAGGATTCTGGGTATTTTAGTTGGTAGAGCATGGTGCTTGCAAAACCAGGGTTACGGGTTTGTTTCCACCAGGGGGCGGAATAAAAAATGTATGCACTTTTAAATGACCTTCTACATAGGAGTTTCTGCTAAATCACTAAATTGTAATGGCTGATTGAGCGTCATTCTCAGGTATGCTGGTGGAATGGTAAAGGGATAAAGCATGATTTAAATCAGAAAATAATCACAGTCTAACAACAGGAAACGTGCCCACTGGGGGAAATGTATGCTATATGGTTTCAGCCACTCCGCCTTCTTCAAAGCTGGGTTTACCAGCTCTCTGTAAATGTGCGATGTGTTTCAGAGACAATGAAAGATACTGAGAAAAGACAAGGTGAACTGTTGCTTCTCAGTTAATATATCACAACATAATATCCCTTCAATGACCTCAACCTCCTCTGGACATCAAATAGAAGTATATGTTGTTCCTTCAACATTTATACTAAGTTAGATATTTAGATGTTTTCTGAAAATGGGTAGAGACTCATATGTCCCAGCTTTAAAAAGAGAGATTGTCCTAACATTTAGCTGCCAGGGCAGAAATTTTGACAGGCCAGAGGAAATGTCCTGCCATAAAAAGCGGGATGGTCAAGAGGCTAGAGGTGGCAACAAGTGGACAACAAGCTAATGTAGGGCTGTTGGTTTTTAGCACTGCTTCTGGGAGGGACAATGCTGTGAGTCATTCAGCAGAAAGACCAGCTGTTCTCCATGGTTACAGTAAAGTTCTTAGCACTCTGAGAGTATGACTCCGCGGAGTTGGCCGCTATGATGTAGGAGTATTAGATGGGACATGCTTTTCCCCAGAGGGAGAGCAGTTCTGTCTTGTTGAGGTTGAGCTTGAGGTAAAGGGCCAACAACATCCAAGCAGAGATGTCAGCTGGGCAAGCAGAGATTTGTGTTACCCCTTAAGTGTCAGATAAATGGAAGGACAAAAATGTGGTCTTTAGAGAGATGATAACTGGTATCCTCCCCACGTCACCTGGAGGAGCAGCATTTCAGCTAGGATGCATCCAAAAGTGTGCAGAGCTTGAGAAGGAAGATCTGATGCTTTAAATTGTCAAATGCAGGGATAGATATGGGAGGATGAAAACAGAGGAGTGTCGTCATTCTGTGCAGTGCAAATAACCTCTATTACACAAGGCAAAGTGGTCTTGTCTGGGTGAACCGTCTTGAAACCTGCCTAGTTGACGTTCAAGGTGAGCACTTTGTCAGGGTTAGCAGGAGAGTTGGCCAACGACAGTGGTGAGGAGGTGAGTATAAATGTCCGCCTTCGAAGTTAAAGGAAACATAGCCAGTAGTCTAACATGTGGGAGATAAATAATAACAGAAGGTCTACAGAGATGATCTGGAGAAAGACAGGAGGAGAGGATACGGTCAAGATGGCAGGTTGTTGAGCGCCCTGTACCATCACAACCACCCTGACAATGGTGAGTCTGACAGAGTGGTAGCACTTTCTTGGATTCAAAAAGTCAAGTGCCCAAAGGTCAGTAGGTCGGAAGTAGTAGAAAGTTTAGTCAAAGTCTGTTTACAGATATTATGATATAAATATGAAACATAAAGGTGTGCAGAGAGACTATCTTTGGCAATCTGTCTCTCTGTCATTCACTCCGCCTGTCTATTGCACTCTTCCTTCTACACAAACACATGGTGTGAGTCACTGGACTTCAACAGTTTAGCATTCACTGTATCTAAAATGATTGAGTGTATTAGATAAATTCCCCAACTACAAGCGAATGGAACGTCATTTCCCTATCCCAACCTGCCTCTCTCCTTCTCACTCCCTCGTCGTTCTCCTGGTTTCTAGTCCCTCTTGGTCACAAGCGTACACGTTTTCCCTCAGATTTATGACAGGGGCGGATAGGTGCAGTTGACAGCTCTCAGATTGGCGCAGTGGAAGAGAGAGCTCTTTAAGTGAGACAGGTTAGCTGGGTAAATCTATCAAGGGTCCGACCAGGAAGTGGGAGGGAGGATGGGAGCAGAGGGAAGCGGAGGAGAGAGAGGGGGAGAGGGGCTTTGAGGGACTATGCTGAGCACACAAGCTTCCATGCTGAGCACATCGGCGGATGGCTGACAGTTGTGCCCTGCCTTTACTGTAATAATGAATAAAAGGGAACTCCCTGCAGATTACACATCTTCCATGTTTTGACATTGACCTTAATACATAATTTAACCACAAAGCACGAAGAGTGTGTAACGAGATAAGAGAGGACCACAGGAAGGAGAGGGAAAACGACCTATAGGCGTTCACGGGAGGGGGAAACACGCGGATGCTAGTGCCGCCGCTAGCATGGTGACAATACAGATGACTGCGTCCGCCATCTGCAATCTGAGCATACAAGATGCAGACAAGCAATGGATTCAAAGGTTTTTCAATTCGCGTTTGCGTACCTCAGTCTTTCTGTATGACTTCCTGAGCCTGGTTGGTGTGTTTTGAGAGGATCGTTAAACGCAATCTTTGCACTTTAAAACAAATTGTTTTAAAGGACTGTTTTATATCAGCTCACTTGCGCTAGAATTGTGTATGTGCACATGAACAAGATAAATAGATTTTTTGTTAAAGTTTAGCACAAAGCATAGGATGCCCTCTTCTCAGTTCAGGCAACCGCATTGCTGACTCAGGATTATAAAATGAAATTAATCTAAACTGGTAGTTCTGCAAGCTCAATCGTGTTAGTTTGTCGTGGAGATCATACTGGCATAAAGATCTTGTGCCGCCCTCTATTATATGTGCTGAATATAACTTTGGCAGTAAGTTAAACACCTTCCGTTCATCAAGACTCTGAAGACAGTTGTCCGTTGTCCACAGGTTTATTGATTAGAAAAAGGGTGAAACTGAAAACAAATAGGACATAATCAAACTATGCATACTGTAATACATTGTACACTGTAAACATACTTCTATCATGAATTCCTTTTACTCAAACAGGTTGACATATGCAAGTATCGACACAGTATCAAGTATCAACTACATTAACTATGAACTTCTATTAGCCATAGACATAGTGCTGGATCTAAACAAATGTACCCAGATTAGTTTGATAACCTTTTATGTAGAACAATGCTTTTTTTATAAAAAATTATGAAGTACTAATATAGATAACATGAAAGATGATGTTATATACCAACGATGCTGCGAGAGGCATAAGATGTGAGCAGATGTTTGCTGATTGAACAGGTAGTCTGGAAACATGCACTTCTCTCTTCCATTGGTAATCACTTCCTGATTAAACTAAAATGGTAGGTTAAAGGTGAATCAGCTACTCACTTCCTGCCTTTCTTAAAGGAACCACTACCCATCATAAACATTGAATTTACATAGGAAAACACAATTAACTAAAAACTCTTGTAACAGAACAGATCTACTTCCTGGCTGAGCAAGCAGTGTGATAAAAAGCAGAACGGTTTGCCAAGATATGCATGGCAGAATACCTTGGTCTTCTACTCACCCAAATGCTGCTGAGAATGTATTGCGATGAGCCAATAATCTCAAATTGGACATCCCAAAAATACGCGAAGGAAAAAAGCCGGAGTGGTATATATTTAGAAAAGTAGACTTTCAGGTTATTTTAGAGTGTGTAGCACTAAAAACCTAAGAAGGGCAAAAATCTACATCAACGACACAGTTGCATTACTGGGAGGTGTTAGCCCATGGTTAGAGGTCCAAATGCCAATTGCCTTGTATTTGGAACTCTTAATAATTCCCTCCACCCTGACTGAGGCCCTAGTTCCAGCCAAAAAAAACAGCCCCAAAGCATGATGCTGCCACCACCATGCTTCACTGTGGGTATGGTGTTATATAACATGATGCTGCCACCACCATGCTTCACTGTGGGTATGGTGTTATATAACATGATGCTGCCACCACCATGCTTCACTGTGGGTATGGTGTTATATAACATAATGCTGCCACCACCATGCTTCACTGTGGGTATGGTGTTATATAACATGATGCTGCCACCACCATGCTTCACTGTGGGTATGGTGTTATATAACATGATGCTGCCACCACCATGCTTCACTGTGGGTATGGTGTTATATAACATGATGCTGCCACCACCATGCTTCACTGTGGGTATGGTGTTATATAACATGATGTTGCCACCACCATGCTTCACTGTGGGTATGGTGTTATATAACATGATGTTGCCACCACCATGCTTCACTGTGGGTATGGTGTTATATAACATAATGCTGCCACCACCATGCTTCACTGTGGGTATGGTGTTATATAACATGATGTTGCCACCACCATGCTTCACTGTGGGTATGGTGTTATATAACATGATGCTGCCACCACCATGCTTCACTGTGGGTATGGTGTTATATAACATGATGCTGCCACCACCATGCTTCACTGTGGGTATGGTGTTATATAACATGATGCTGCCACCACCATGCTTCACTGTGGGTATGGTGTTATATAACATGATGCTGCCACCACCATGCTTCACTGTGGGTATGGTGTTATATAACATGATGCTGCCACCACCATGCTTCACTGTGGGTATGGTGTTATATAACATGATGGTGCCATCACCATGCTTCACTGTGGGTATGGTGTTATATAACATGATGCTGCCACCACCATGCTTCACTATATATTTTAGAGTTATGGAAAAAAAGTTCAACCTTAGTTTCATCAGACCATATCACATTTTTCCACATGCGAAAGACTTGATGTTTGTTTTTGCAAAATTTAGCCAGGCTTGGATGTTTTTTCGTGCGAAAAGTATTTTGTCTTGCCACCCTACCCCATACACATGAAGAATATGGGAGATTGTTGTCACATTCCTGAAGCTCCTTTATTGTTGCTGTAGGCCACTTGGAAGCCTCCTGACCTGTGTTCTTCTCGTATTTTCATCAAGAACGTCCAGTCATGGTATATCTAATGCTTTGGAACTTCTTTTGTACCCTTCTCCTAACTGATATCTTTCAATGCTTTGATGATATCTCTGATGCTTTGGAAGCTCTCTGCGGATCATGGCCTTGCTCTGAGATGCAACAAAAAAAATGTCAGAAAAATCCTACTGGAACAACTTAACATTTATTTGTGATTTATCGGAGTCACTTTAAATGATGGCAGGTGTGTAATGACTTCTATTTAACATGAGTTTGAATGTTAATTCTGAACACAGCCACATCAGTTATAAGATGCCAAAACCAATTTGAGTATGCCTCCCCAATTTGAGTATGCCTCCCCAATTTGAGTATGCCTCCCCAATTTGAGTATGCCTCCCCAATTTGAGTATGCCTCCCCAATTTGAGTATGCCTCCCCAATTTGAGTATGCCTCCTAGCAACTATATCACTTCCGCATGCATGGGGCCAGTGTCTCAGAACTAGTCACACCTCACACCCTAGCTTAAATACTGCAATAGTTTATCTGCCAGGATCCAGGATCAGTCAGATTTTTATGCTGAGGTTTGCTGTGGATCTAAGGAACGCTTACTCTAATTTCTCTGGTGACCTGTTGAATCTTAAAAGTACCTGCACTCGTCTTTCATTATGCCTTAGCAATGGAGACTTCTGGGTGTTCCTGTCCAAAAAGTTAATGAACGCTTATAATCTTCACCCGGCACTTCCAGAAATGGACTGGTCACCCTTCAAAGTATGTCTCCTTTCTATGTTTCTTCCGTAACCCTAGCTAGCTAATACGGACTTCTTTACAGCCACTGCACATCATTTTCATGTTGTTTTATTGCTCTAGGGGATTTTTTTCCTGGGTATCTATGCGGTTTGTAAAAACTGCTGATGTCAAATAAATGTGATTGATTTAATGAATCTCTGCGGTACACTCTAAGCTTCTACGTAGGACTCTACACCAGCGAGGAGGCCTGTTTGAAAAAAGACTGTGGATTTGCATGTTTACATTTCAGGGAATGTTAGCTGAGTGGGGGAATACTTGGCACCATATGAATAGAAACTAGGTGAATATTTTGGTTATTATTTAGCTTGCTCCTTTTTTCTATTGTGCCTCTCCCTGTACTTTATGCAGACCTTGAAAACCTGTCTGTTTTTTGTTTCTTTCTGTCTGTCTGATCTGTTTTTTTTCGGGCCAGATTGGGGTCTGCAGGAGCCTTGGATGGCCGCAGAATAACTGGCTATGAAAGGCATCCAATCTGGTCCAGCTGGACGACGGTGAATGTGTGTGTGTGGCTGTGTGTGTGTGTGAGTGTGTGTGTGTGTGGGTGTGTGTGGCTGTGCCACCGAGGCTGGCTTTGTGCGGATGTGGCTTGGAAAGTGAAAGCAGTGGCACTTTGGCGCTCTGTTCCAAGGGCTGTGTCAAGATGGAGAGGGCCTTGGCCAGGCTGTCAATGTGTGTGTGTGTGTGTGTGTGTGTAGGGCGGTGCAGGGCGGTGCATTGCCACTGCAGCAGTGATCTAATGAGCCTGTAAACACGTTCATTTGACATCATTAATTGGAAGGAGATCACAGATCCCCACAGAAAAGGGAAAGTGTGTGTGTGTGTGAGTGTTCATGTACGTCTGGCTGTCTGTGTGTGGTTGCGGCTGGGGTATGTGAGGTTATTTCGTGTTCTCCAGGATCAAAGATTTCGTCTGCAATCCTTGATTATGAGACACTTGGGAAAGTTAGAGGCAGTTTTCTGCCAGCAAGCTCTGAGTCGTTTGGTCAGGGCCAGCTGATCAGGCCCTGTTTGTTGGCACAGATCACTGTTTCACAGGGGAAGGATTTAGACGCTACACATTCCGTGGAAAAGAGCCCACTATTTTGTCAACACTAAAGCTAGCGAGAGAATGATGCAAAGCGAAAGAGAAGGATGTTGCCGCGTATTTCTAATGTATTACTCTGTTTCCATTCAATTGGGAGCCCAGAGTAATGGGACTGTCTGTTGTTTTTGAGGACAAGGAGTTTGTTGGATTCTTCGCCATTAGCTGTCTCCAGGAATATTTCATCAGGTCTAATTTCTTTGCCATTTCCATTCTAATGTCAGCTCACCCGAACCCATCCGGAGCCAAAGACGGCGCGGTGCTGCTGGAGTTGTTAGCGAACAACTCTACTTCTCATATCTCTGACTGCAATCCAGTCCAGTGCCCTAATGATCAACCTTCCAGGGTACGTCGCCCTCCCACCCCTCGCTTCCAGACACTTTCATTTACAGACCTGCTTGCTCTGAGACGCTTTGTTCCTGGGCGATTCATGTTTTCGTGGGACGTAGCTAGATTTCGGGAACTTTTTTTTTTCTACATGCGCGCGTGTCGCAGAGACTGAGTCGGAGACGGCGAAAGCGGGTGCTCTTGGTCTTCTTCGGCGTTATACATTATGAAGATTTCACTTCCTCTCTTTGATTCCCCACCGACAGTCGTCCCTCAGCCCTCCTTTAAAGTTCTACTTTCAAGCCCTAATGGCTGTCATGTCGTGCCGTTCTCTGGACTCTCACTCAAAGTGTCATTTGGCATAATGGTCGGCAGCCGTAGGTCTCTTTTGATCATCTGTGCCGTGTGCTAGCGAGAGGGGTACCCGGGAACGGAGACAGAGAGGTGTGCGTTTGTGCTGCCTCCAGCCCCCCAGAACACAGCAGCCACTCCCAGGGAAAACGCCACGACCGGAAATCTAAAATTCACTTTTAAATAGTTCCCCCTTTTGCCACCTAATAGCGTGCGCGTATGCCTGTGTACACTCATTAAAGCCAGGGTTCTCCTGTATCAGCATCTCAATCTCCGCTCTGCCAGCCACTCGTCGTGAGGCTATGCTGGCACAAGCAAAGACAGAAAGAATGGAGGAGATGTCGAAAGAAAAGGTGGCACGTGTCAAATTGACGTCCACATGAATGCCTGTTACCAGGGATTTTAAGCAGAACATTGCCCACGGCATCACACTCCCTCCCTCTGTTGTCTACCCAGAGTGCATCCTGGTGCCATCACTTCCCCAGGTAAATGGTGCCGGTTTGTGGTTTGACACTCCTCGGTCCACTGTTGGTAGTGACTCACAGCTGCATAATGTTTCGGCTCATCAGTGTAGATGAGCAGGAGAGAAACAGAGACAGGACAATAGATGAACACATATAAACAGAAAAGCGGGGGCTCCTTTTTATCAGAGATAGTGTTGTGTTCAAAGACAGAATCATATTCAATCTCATCAATTAAACCACGCCAGTGCATCAAATAAGCCATGACAGATTGACAGAGCTGATCCAGCGCCTCTAGCTCGAACACTTACGTATTTAGTTTGCTCGTCTAGCTCATCTGATCTCTCATGTCTTGCCAGCCTCACCTGTATCCCAGCCCGCCCCCTGGGCGCTGGCAGGCCCTGGTCTCGATGTAAGCTGGGTAGGCTGGAGCCCAGGGCCCTCTTACTTCCCAAACTATCCAGAGAAAGAGGTCAGCCTTGGCTGTGTACACCATGAAAGATAGATCAATAAGCACCAAATGGGATCTGGTATTTTTTACCAACCAACCCTTGTTGTTTTTTAGTGTGGACTTACTTTCATCAAAACAGGCTTAGAAAATGAATTGATTTGCAAGTTTCAAAAATTAATCAAAGTCAGTTATTGAGTTACAGTGCATTTAAGAAGATCATGTATAGTTTTTGAAGTGTGTGATGGTAAATGCTTTCAAAGCCCTTGAACTGATCAACCATATTTTCTCAAAGTATGTTTGCTTTATATAACAGCTCTGAATTGATCGTATTGTACATATTGACTCCCCTATATCTTCACATGTTGGCTTTGTACCGCGGTGAAACGACTAAAGTGAACTTTATCCAGTTTTCTAACAAACTTTGAAGCTTCATCGATATCTCTTTTAGTTGTTTTATTTATTGCACACAAACACACACGCACACGCACATGCACACACGCACGCACACACGCACACACACGGGAAAAGACATGCGCACACATTCCAGACACACACACTTAAACATCTTCTCCATTCTGCAGAAAATTCTCAGTGCAGCTGGCCTTGAGTAAGTGTGAGTGTGTAATGTGAAAGGCTAGATAGTAAAAGGCGTCTCTTTCAATAACGTATCTGCTGCCTTCATCGAGAGACATGGCAATTTCAGTTAGACTCTGTGCAACAGTCAGAGAGGAACACAACTTCTCTTCTGGAAAAACAATGCCTTCCAAATATAACTTTTTAACTCATTTTTACACAGTTGGTCGTTGCCTTCTCTAGAAGTAGTCAATAGGTTTTCAAAAGCAATTCAGGCCTGTAAGGTTGAGGCTGTTTCAAATGATGACAACCTTGTTAAAATGTTCCATACAGAAATAGGTAGGGATCTGCCAATTAATTAATTATACTCCTTAATTGCAGGTGTTTATAAATCGCAGACCTTATCTATTCCAACAACGTACTCCAGATGGCAGTAAAAACCATTTCACTTTTTCAAGCAACTATTGGGCGTAATAGACAAAAAAAAGAGTACTTCAATAGGTTTAGGGTTATCGCACTGCTATTTCAGCTGGTACATTTTTGCTAGGACACAGGAACCAGAGGTGAACGCGTTTCCAAGCCAACAACCGTTTGTGGTGTCTGGAGCCCAACCAACCGCAATTCGAGCACCTGGCTGCAATGAATAGCTGTACCAGAGGCGTAGAGCTTTGTATTAGTTCAACATGCTAAGGTTGGAAAATGAAGGCACATACTCTATTTGACAATTACAATTAATATTAGACAAATGTTTAGGAAATTACATTGGCTAAGAAAATCTTTTGCATTTCAACAGACTGACGAATAATATTTTTGGGGAAATAATTACTGCCATCTGTGGATATTAGCACAGGGCTAACATTTATGTAATTGCCTAAAAGAGGCTATACACATCTTCATTTTGGGATATTTATTTAAAAAACGATTTTACTAATTTGGCCCCTGAAAATGTTTTTATACAAATGCAATGTTTTAAAGCAATAAATACACACATGAATCAACAGGTTGTAATTGTCTTAACTTCTGTTCCTGCCCGTCAATCTGGAGATGCTTTATCTGTACATAGAAATGTCTGTTTACAAGAAATATCCATATTGTGTACAACCGCTGTTGTTATAGGGCTTTAGAAAATACATTTGATTGATTCAAAAAATCTAATTTACAATCCAATGGTTAGAGTTCTATAAACTAAAATGTTTCCTTGAAAGTATATCTCAGCGTTGTATCTCAATGACCAACCATATTAAACACAAATTATATCAACACAAATTATATTTACTCACAGGTTGGCCTCTGGGATCAATCTGAAGCCCAGAACCCTAGAGGCCAAGCCCCTTAAAAAATTAATTACAAAAAACACTGCTGTCAGGTCACCCACTTGACAGTTAAAAACACCTAACGGGTGGTAAAATTAACACATTGAGTTATTCACGGACTCAACTATATTTGAATATGTTCTGTCCACAATTTACCAAATAACCCACATTCGTTGTTTTCTGCCTAGCATTTGCCTAGGCAGAAAACAACATTATTTCGGCCATAAAACACACCCACGATTTAAGCAAAATTTAATGTGAAATGTATTGATATGAATATTTGTTAAGTTGTAAATAATGGTACAAGACTTTTTCCCACCCATTGCCATATCAGTAAGCATTTTGACTCTACACCATCAGGCCACTGGGAATACATGCTAATAGTTCCTATAGAGCCCCTGGCATCTTCTTGGCTAGTTACCACCTCCCATGGCTGTTAGCTAAACACTACCAATTAGTACACTAGCGCGGAAGACTTCCCATCACTTCAAGTAAAGTTCAGCCCGTCTCTACGTATTCATATGTACCTTTTTTACCTGTGTCTTTTTGGGATCCAACCTAAGAGCAGCCGTATTGGTTGAACATCGTCTCCGTAGAGAGCATATTTTCCCTTGTAGTAAAAATGATAATTAACTCCCTATCTGAATTAGATTTCAGTCGCTACTGTGGTAATGAGGAAGCAATTACAGAAGAAAATACATGATCAATTATTTATCCCCTTTTAATTACAGTGTATTTTACCCGGTTAAAACCGCAGCGACTCGATTAAATTCCTTCAGCTATCTCAGTTTTAAATGGATGTTGAACGGAAGAGCTCGCGAAATGCACACGGAAAAACCCTCCGTAGACACACACCGCACTGATGGACGGACAAGACCGAGACAGGCATGACGGACACAGTCAAACGTGCACGTACGCGTGCACGTGTGTACCGGCGAATAGGACTAGCCGTGCCTGTCAGTCAGATGCCCAGAGCTTGAGGTGCGCGGGGTGACACCGGCTCGACAGAGCCATCTGTCGAGGCCACCTGCCTCATTATGGGAAATGTATGCATCTGGGGCAGCTCTCTAGCGCACATTCGCCACATGGGCAGAGAATTAGCAGCTAATGTCGTCTTGAAATGCCTGTGCCGGCGATACAATGTTTCGGCACGTCGGTGACGCATAGGTGGCCGAACGACGAACGACACCGGCAGAGAGAATATTGGAACCTTCGACGGCTTTCACAGCGTAACAACAGGGAAATGGCTCACGGCAATTTATGAGCTTAGCTATACGTGTGCGTTGAGATTAATCTGATGCAGTGGATTAATTAAAGCGCTTTAACAGGGCCAAATAAACAGATTGTGAGGGTTACAAATGTTCAACAGGGCCCTGTTATGGCCCTGGTTTGTCATAGTGGTCTCTCTTGATATTTCGGGGTAGTTTGTGATGAGGAACTGTCAGTTGAGTTTGAAACTGTCGGCCAGTCACTTTTAATGTCACTCAGTGTCAGCGAATAGGGGCAGGAGGCAACGGGGAGAGCGAGAGACAGAGTAAAAGAGGTAGAGAACAAGAGAGGGAAGAGGGATGTGTTCGACAGCCAAGCTGTCAGCCAACATGTGGACAGGTGAAGACAGCCGACTGACCCTTTCCAGCAGCTCCATCCACTCAGGCCACCGTGCCCGGCCCGCAGACCCCGAGTGCACAAACCGATGGACTGAAAACAAACTTTCTTTCACTTCCGCCGTCATCTCCTCCGCCCGGCCTTAAACCCCATTACGGATAATAGACCGGAAAGCGGTGGCGCCGGGGTGTGGCGGCCAAATCAAGATGGCGTCGTGTCAGCGGCACCGACATGTATCCCGGTATGCTCATTATTCCTCCTTGAACAGCACCAATCTACATCTGATGCGCTGACTAATTCGGCTCCCGTGTTGTCAAGAGGCATAGGAAGTGGCCCCGGCCAGATGACAGCGAGCCTGTCAGTGGCCCAGACATGGAGGATTCCTCCGGGCGATGATTTAATGCCCATGTCAAGCCCCGCTGTCAGCCTCTCTCAGTCCTCCCCTCGCTCTCGTCGCTCTCTCCATCCCGCCATTATGATTCAGCTAGCAGGAAGGTGGGAGAACAGGTGCAGGCCATCAGTCTGTTTAGGATTCACACTCCGGGCGATAAACAAGCTCGCCCCGCATCAAAATTGATTACCCCTACCTTATAAAGTGGAACAATTAAGGCTAGAATGAGCGGGGAGAAAAAAAGCGGATGCACAGCCTTCCGATGGAGCACGGAGATTTTGAGTTTTTTTTTTCATTGCCATGCGGCTCAAACTTTCGGGTAGTGGTTTACCCGTGTGTGTGTTTTAGGGTGGCTTAGGTAAGAATGTATGCAGACAACTTCTTTAATTCTCCTGTTGGATTAAATACATGAACAAACGTGAAGTACAAGACCCAAAAAATGCAATTAATATAGCCTAAGCAATCTCTCAATGATCGTCTTTACAATGTGACAAATGCGTATAATAAATGGAGATGTCATGATGTAGGATGTATATAGCACTATATGATGATGACAACGGAAGGTAAATAAGGACGTGTGTGTGTGTGAGTACTGACTAGGTTTGCAAAGATCTGTGTGAATGGTGTGTCTCGCAAAATAGATGTGTCATTTTATGAAATGGCAGTCAACGGCTCTAAAGGCCTCTTGAATAATTTGTTGCATGTTTGTCTGCTTGCTATTGACTATTGGTAGTATATCAATGCCTGTGAAGTGTGTGTAAGTATTTCACTACTTTACATAAATATAACTAATGATCGCATGAACCAAAGTTGACGTATTAACTTGAGTTGAGGCTCTGTTTTTTAGAGCTTGGTGCTCGGGAACTCATATTGAAATTTTTGTGGGCCTTGCAAAGTGACCGCTGCTGGAATTTGTTGCAGTGACGAGACCACGAGATATACAATGCAGTCATTTATTGAGGAAGAGCTGCATCTCGACTCAAAACAGGGGTCGCTATAATAACGACAAGGTGATCTTGGACGTCTGCGGGCGATCAAAGAGGAGGCTTTCAGAAGGGGCGACAGGGACCTACTCAGAGAGGCGAAAAAAACTCAAAGCATATGAAGAGGCCAAGCGCTTATATGGGGACAAACTGAAACAACAGGTCTCTACAAATGACACTGCTTCGCTCTGAAGGGGCATTGAACAGATAACATATTACAAATGCAAATCACCCCAGGCTACCGACGATCTACAACTTTCCAACACCCAAAACCAGTTTTACTACAGATTTGAGAGTCAAAGGAGCAGTCCTGTTTGCACACCCCCTTCAGCTGTGTCCTGCCACCACCAACAGTCCCAGATCACCAGGGCTCGCACACAACCAACCATCCCAATCGACACCTCCCTGGAGGCTACATTGGGACTTTCTATACTAGAGAGGGAAGTAAACAGACTATTCAATAGTCAAAACTCAAGGAAGGCAGCTGGTCCTGATGAAGTCTCTGCCTCCACCCTCAAGCACTGGTCTGACCAACCATCTACTGTGTTCACAGACATTTTCAATAAATCATAATCAGTACCGGTACTTGAAATCAGTACTTGACCGCATGCAGTTTGCCTATAAAGCCAACCGGTCTCTGGACGACACGGTCAATATGGCTCTCCACTTCGTTCTCCAGCATCTTGACTCCCAGGGAAGCTATGCCAGAATCCTGTTTGTGGACAGTTCTGCTTTGAACACCATAATCTCAGCCCTCCTCCATGATAAGCTATCCGCCATGGGAGTGCCCATGTCAACATGTAAATGTATTACCGACTTTCTCTCCAACAGGAGGCAGCACGTGATGTTGGAGCCTGTCGGACCCTCTGAACATCAGCACCGGCTCCCCTCAAGGTTGCGTCCTGTCCCCCCTTCTCTTCTCTCTGTACACAAACAACTGCACATCCAGTCACCACTCTGTCAAACTTCTGAAGTTTGCGGATGAAACCACCCTCATTGGTCTAATCTCTGATGGGGACGAGACCGTCTACAGGGATGAAACTGACCGGCTGGTGTCCTGGTGTAGTCTCAACAACTTGGCGCTCAAAGCTTCAAAGACAGTGGTGATAAGAGTGGACTTTAGGAGAACCCTGCTGACCTTGGTCCCATTGTCCTATTTGTCCCATTGTCCCCCATTAGCACAGTGGAGTCCTTTCGCTTCCTGAGCAACACCATCGCCCAGGACCTCAAGTGGGAGCTGAACATCACCTCTCTCACCAAGAAAGCCCAACACAGACTGTACTGCACGCGGCAGCTCAAAAAGTACAAACTGCCAATGACCATGATGATTAATGCCTACACAGCCATCATCGAGTCCATTATGCTCTCTGCTGCTGCCAGAGATGTTTTCATGTGTTTGAGCTCGAGTCCGAGTCAAGTATCCAGTCTTTGATCCTGATTCTGTTTACAAGAAGGAAACGTTGAGTTTTTTTCCTGTTGGCCACTGGTGGCCCAGTGGTCCATAATTGATTTGGTCACCACTCCACGGCTGCAGCACGGGGTTTCATTTTGGCCCGTATAAAAACAAATGTTCTCAACTGTCTTTTTTATTATATATGCGTCATTAATGCCTGAAAACGCACATAAAGATAGGGCAGTTAAGCACAATTTGAAAGACAATTTATTTGTATTTGACATTTTAATGATACTGACAAACGTAAACAGACCGGTTTTGGAAAATGTGTACAAACACTCGCCTACAGAAATCCCACTTGTTCGCATTGAGCTTGCATACATGGAAGATGGCTACTAGATAAAACACACACACAGTAAATCCTGTGTTAAGAATAATGAAAGGACTCTGCCTGATATTGTGTTAAATCAAAAACACCACCTCACCTCTAGGATTGACTTATTATTAAGTGTCATCTTTTGCTTGATTTTCTTTCTTACTAACTACAAGTATCTCTAGGCTGCCAATTGGCTTATTCATTCTCTTCTACTGACCAACCTTTTTCCAAAGGTGAAATGTAAAAGAGAATGTGTTGATAACCCACTTACTTGAACTTATACATCTATGGCTGAAAGTCGGTCGTGGACACAAGAAGCACAGCATTGTCTCTACGGCTAAAAGTTGTCAGAAAAGAAGCTCTGAAAAAGAAGTTGAAGCAAGAGTTTACAGGTTAATCATGGTAAAGTTGAGCTAGGGTCAACATGACTTACCTTATATACAATGCACGTTCATTTTATAATAGAACTGATATTTCTGATAACTTCCTGGATCGACTGACTTTGGTTGAACAATGTGACTACTGGCATATTGTCTTATTTGCATCTGACGTTGATGCAGAATAGCACTCTTAGAGGTAAAATTGTGCTGTAGTTCCCTTAATTGGAGTCATCTGCAGCTGGGAAGAGGAAGGCAGCAGAGTGAATGACAGCTGTCAAGATATAATGTCTGTTGGAGACGATTACGTGAAATAGAAAGAGCATCCCGGGTACAGTGACTGAGTGGAACAGGTAATGGTGAAACACTGGCCCCTAAGTGGTCCCTAAACACATATTTCTGGTTTTGAAAAAAAATATTTGTCAAAAAAGTGGGATAATACATATCCCAAATTCAGTAAAAGCTCAGAAAAACAGTGCATTGTTTTTGTTTCATTTTGACACACAGGTCCTTTCGAGCAAATCAACCCAGCATTGTTGCAACAGGAGCTAGTGGGAGAGGTAGATGTTGGTTGGCATACAAACAGTGAC
>CM055731.1:6734061-6764061 GCA_029465975.1 Dallia pectoralis
ACCTTGTTCTTTGTTGAGGACATTCTTCCCCAAAACTCCTCAACGTCAAAGAGTGTTGGGACCTGAGGCATGGCAATGTCCATGAGTTGGTACTCCATAAACTCCTCACTTACTTGGTCTTGTTCCTTAGGGTCATGAAAAGGAAGGAGTTCCTGAAATCTTAAAAAGACCACATGTGTACAAGACTGATTAGAATACAGTGACAGACAGATTTGTTTTGTGATCATGATCATTAAACTTAAAAATATATAATCCAAATGTGAAAACCCTTGCCTGTATACAAAGTATAGGGCATATTCAACCCCACACTCAGCTCTCAGCTGCACATCAACAAATCGTGCATGCTTCAGGAGAGCATCTTTCAATGGGAGTTTCTCCATGGCATACTCCACAGCTTTGACCAAGAAGGCCAGTGCTACTTGCTGGAATTGTTGAGCCTTCTGTGGTGTGACCTCTCTAGCCTCAAGGAGCCTGTTGAGTGTAGCTCTGGTGGTGAAACCCACATTGAATTTTTCTCCTGACAGTGTGACAGAAGACATATAGAAAGTTAGTCAAATAAAGGCATCTTATAGTATTTCTCTGGGTTATACCAGTTTCATGTTTCAAGTTTATTGTCATACAATCATATTAAATAATATTTATCAGTCATGGTAATTTGTTGTGCTCAAAGTAATCTCAACTTTATAGATTTTTTTAAATATAAAGTACATAAATAGTCGAGGTAAAATAAAAAAAGATGAATTTTAGGTGAAGGATTAATTCTAAAAAGTGACAAGTGTGGCATTTAGGAGAGTGAGATGGTTGAG
The DNA here is from genome assembly GCA_029465975.1 of Dallia pectoralis. NCBI lineage: Eukaryota > Metazoa > Chordata > Actinopteri > Esociformes > Umbridae > Dallia > Dallia pectoralis. The sequence continues at coordinate 6,734,868 of CM055731.1, forward strand.
TAGAGTTCAGCATCCAGGATAGAAGCTGTCTCTGAATCTACTAGTGCTGTTTCTGATGCTCTTATGTTCTACCGGATGACATAGGGGTGAATATATTGTGACTGATATAGTTTTTACAATGTATTGTATCTATTATACTTCATCAGCAAGACAACTCAATCCATAGAAAAGGTGTATTTGTAGTAACATTAAAAAGGGAGATCATGACTTACCGTACTCACGTGCTCAAAGTGATGCTCGAAGCTCCAGTGGTTTTTCCTCTGGGTTGGTGAACAAAACTTTCGAAAGATTGCACCAGAATCACGTGAACAATTCCCGGAGATGCTTCTTTTTCATTCGTTGTTGCGTTAAAACTTACCCAGATACAATTGTGCTATTTTCTGATTGGCTATTGTGTAGCCTGTTTCTTTTATTTTGATTGGCTGAGTCAGGCTAGACCATTGACTGTAGGGCTAGACTGAAGAACTCCGGGGGAGACGCGCTTGATTAGTGCCGGTTCCATAATGAGAGCTGCGCGGCCAGAGAAATGTTGGGCGCTGCGGCAAATTAAATATATTATAGATATTTTTTTCCGCGTGAGAAATACAATGTGTGGCGGGAGTGCGTGACAAAACACTGAAATGAGTGACTGTCACGCTCATTGCGTGACACTTGAGAGCCCTGCACTATAGGATGAGTGCAAACGCCACAATCGATTTTGTTTATATATATTAATCTATTTTGAGGCATTTTCCCATAACTTTTGTGTTTTTACATATGTTTAATAATATCGAAATTAATATCGATATCGCAATATTCATGATCAATATGGCAATATCACATTTTGTCAATATCGTGCAACCCTAGTACAAACTTAAAAATAGTATTTTGATATAAATGTTATGTTTATTGTTAATCCAAAAAGTGACTAATGGATTGCAGTTAACTTGCAGGTGTTAACTAAATAAATGAGACCTTCAGTGAGATGATTGGCTGTTTATATTTGTTATTTTCTATTCTAAACACCTGCCACACCAGGTCAGATACAGTTGTAAGTCATTATGTTGATCTAGTCATAAATGAGATTGGGTAAGTTGGTTAATAACTCGACAGCACTTTAATGTGTATTCTGTACAAGTTCAAGAAACATTCTTATGCATTTTCTGATTCATTCACCTTTATTTTAGGCACAAAACATTTTGGCTGGTAAAAAACCACTGTGGCAGGTAGATTTCAAAATCCACCTGCCACAGTGGCTGGTGGCCAAAAACGTTAACTTCAGGCCCTGATTGTAGCTAACCTGATGCTGTTTAAAAATATATGTGTTATATAACGATGTGCACTCTTAGTCTCAGCGACACACACACACACACACACACACACTGATTGTCACAAGTGTGGTGAGTTTTTGTTCCACATGGGAAGTCTTAGTGGGGTGCACTTCCTGTTTCTGGTAATGTTTTGTTGTTAGCACGGTTGGGGCTTGTTTGCAATCACAGGGGCTATTTAGCACTCTAGTTTGGTTTTGCACTTTTCTTCTCATTGCTTTTTTCAAAATCACATATGTATAGAGGTGAGTGTGTTGTTAGTTCGTCATAGCTGTTTTGAATGTGTTTTAGCAAGTCGCTGTTTGGTGCAATTTGATTTCAACACGGAGTATGTTTCCTGTTCGTGCTACGTGTTTGTTTTTCTTGTGTGTGAATGAAACACCACGAACGTGATTTACCCGCTCTGTGCCTGGCTCAATTCTACACTACACCTTATAGTTTATATAAGCAAATATTTCATTTGACATACTGTAGGTTGTTTGTTTGTTCATGTACACAACAACAAATGAGTACCACATTGAGTCATTAATAACTGACAGAAATTGCTTAAATTGCTGCACAATACCCAAATATAAATGGATCATCGAATGTCATCATTGAACTGTACTCACTCTCAGATTCACTGTATGTACACAATGAACATTGCCTAACCTTCTTTGTCATATGTTATTTCACTCTGAACTTAAAGAGCTTTAGCAAGTTGTGAAGACGTGGTTACTAGCACCTTAATTTATGGAATGACCCAGGGGCAGCAAGGTGTAGAATCTAAAAAAAAAGAAAAAAAGCTTTTGTTCTGTCCCTGAGCAAGGCAGTTAACGCTAATTGCTCCCTGGGCAGATCATTCTGGTAGCTCCCGGCACCTGTCCTCTCTATACAGTGTTTGGGTAAAATGTGGAAGCCGAATCTCATTTGTACATTGTGTGTAAAAATAATTATCACAAATGCAATGTACATGTACAATCTGGACTTACAAAGATATGTAATGCGGAAAGAGACGCAGACGCAGACAGAAACACACAATCAAACCTGCCCATCTGGACACACAGTAATTAGGCGGAACGGTAAAGAAAAACCCCAAACGTTGACGAACAAGGTAATGTATGTGTACTGATAATTATCGTCACCACGCGGTATCCAACATGAAAACATTCATCTGTGACGTGCGTGTCAAAGGAACGTAAACTGCCGGCCTGTTCTGTGATAAAGAGCAGGTGTGTCAACAGGATGTGTGGCTGCCAGTATCTCTTGCCGGTGGCTAGCACACCAGCGAGGTGGAGAACCAATGCAGACCTGGATCCGCCTAGCGGATCTGGAACTACCTGTCTAGAGACAAAAACATGGAAAGTGTTGGGTGATATTTTTGTAGGGGGGAGTGGGTTTCAGTGTCCCAGAGATGTTGTTAACCTTCCAGCGGATTACAAATAAGCCCCAGCTTACAACAAGCCAGGGGGAGCAGGAGGTCCCTTGTCCAGAGCCACACCTTGTCCCCCGGGCTGATTCGTCGCCATCCGTCTCCTGAACAGTCCTCCACAGACACGGTGTGGCTTGTGCTCCTCACCCAGGGGTACCGGAAAAAGGAGCAGGGTGTTCTATGCATGTTCTAACCGGTGGAGAACCCACTGACCTGGAGGGGCCAGGCAGTTAGACAGAAGGAACCTTCTGAGCTTTTGGTTCGGTCCGTCCGCTCATTGGCCTGAGGATGGTACCCAGAAATGAGTGACCACCACACCCAATCTGGACATAAAGGCCTGATAGACAAGGGCTGTAAACTGGGTGCCACGGTCTGTGACGATATCCACCATAGGTCCATAGAGCAGGATGACCTAATGGAACACCACCACCCACCTCCGAGGCATCTACCAAGACTATCTGTCCCTCCATAGCACGATGCCATAGAACTCTCTAGCTGTGACGCCAGACCCGGGAGTCTGGCTCTCCTCGAGTCCACACACGCACTAAAAAGCCAGAGAGGAAGAACGTTTGTTATAGTTAGTATCGAGGCGGAAACCATTTCTCACTGTTAAAAGCACTTGTTTAGAGATTCAACCAAAGACTTCTGTAAACTTGTGCTACCTAGACCTTTTCAGCTTTCATCTTACAGTTTTTTTTTTTACAAATGAAATTCTCACAATGTTATTTTGCATTGCTTTACATTTAAAAATGTTATCGCATGCATGTGTGTTTATGTTGTTATGTGTGCATGTGTGACAAAATCTGTCTGTGATTTTCAAAGAATTCAAGAAACTGAGAAAAATTACCTTTGTTAGATGACCCCTAAAAGGCCATTGGTCAAAAAGGCAAGCTAGCCACAGATGGTCTGAGAGCCCAGACTGGACAGAAGGACAGACTTTGGGAATAGGAGAGATAGAACTAGGCTTAAACTGTATAACTGCGATTGAGTACAGAACGTACAAAATAGATTGGCTGCATTGCAAAATACATTTACACAACATTTATGTAAACTGCTCGCTCTTGTCGAAGAGCGTCTATGTTTCCAGGCACTGAAATATCGGGTTCTATTTGAGACTCTCAAGTCCCCCTCTCATTGGTTGACACAAACATTCTGGGTCAATAAAAGATGAACGAAGAGGGATTATCCAAAGTTATTTACTATAAACCACATTGGTTTTCCCTTTTATCTGTGGTTAAAGACAAGCTTATTTGTTAGGCATATATTTTTCACACAAAAAAAGGATAAACCAAATATGTGCACACTTATTGTGCAGTATTTTGGAATCACTGTTGAGTGAGTTAACATGGACCTGATTGTAATTACAGCCTTGCAGTCCTTTGGCGTTCTAGAAAGGCAATTTGTTAAGTGAAGCTGATGAGATTTCACCCCATGTTTCCTGAAGCACCACTCACAAGTTGGATTGGCTTGAGGGGCATTTCTTACATAGCAAGCTGCTACCACAACAGCTCAATAGAGTTGGAGATCCGGTGACAGTGCCGGTCACGCCGTTGTAGTGGACTGCATCTTTCCTAATGTCCATACTTCATACGAAATTAGCAGTTGTCTGCTACAATAGGCATTGAAAAAATAATAATAAATTGTCTGCACCCTATTTCTGATCAACTTGTCTTATTTGAACGGACAAAATAAAAAAGTGACCCTAATCTTTTGACCGGTAGTGTATGACAATGGGAAGAGTGTTATGGAGCCTATATGGGTACTCAATTCAAAAATATATCCATTGATGAGCTGAAACATTCTGACCAATAGGCCTAACGTGCAATGTGCTGTTGGTCCTCTGCATGGAACCAACACAATGGCTACCTGCCTGTGGTATCTGGCAATAAGATATTAGCAGAAGATCCTTCAACCGCTGTACGTTGCAAGGTGGAGCGGCCATGGACATGTTGGTCCAGCACATACCACAGATGCTTGGGACCAGGGCAACACCTTGAACTTATGATCGTGTTCCTCAAACCCTTACCTAACAATGTATTCAGTGTGGCAGGGGACATTTATCTGCTGAAAGAGGTCACTGCCATCATTTACAGCAGGGTACGAACCGCGGCTACCAGAACCATACACAGCAGCGGACAATCCATAAGAATTAGCTTATATTACATCTTGATCTCTTGGACCAAATACATTATGTTCGGCTTACTTTGGAGGAAAACATGTTTTGCTGATAGAAAAGACAGTGAAAATACTGATAATAATTATTATTTTGCTCAACTTATCTAAAACTGTCCACGATTCAAGCCTAGAAATATATTGTCTGACTTAACTGACTCCAACCTGCTTCAGCACAGAGTGGTTGGGCCTCATTTCCTCTCTCGCCACATTAGACTGGGCTCTGGCCCACTGATTGCAACATTTGCAACGCTTCAGTTGGAAAAGAAAGGACACAGTTAATTTAGCAGGCAGGAACCGGAAACCAATTAGAATCGGAGCATTGATGGCGTGAGAGTGGCTGTATGTGTGAAGAATGACATGTGGCACATTTTATAAACCATTTGCTAAATATTTCCATTTAACTTAGGCTTCATCGTGCTTTGGTCTTCCATCATTTAACCAATCGGCAAAAGAGTCATGATGGACTGATCTGGTAGGAAATGTGAGTGAGACATTCTATGCCCCACCTGTGTGTAATGCATTAGTAACTAGGGTTAAGTACATGAGCACAACGGCACACTTTGTTTTACAATGTCGGCTGAGGGAAAACAACCAGTTAGCTTTTGTTCTTTGCCACTACTGCCCTTCAAATTGTATGCTATTGCCTTTTGTTTAAATGAACTTGCCTGGTGTAATAAAAACATGGGTACAGATTGAAAAGTCCAAACTCCACCCACATTGACAGGGCAAATACTTTAAACAAATACTATTTAAAGTGTGTTGTGGACACCGTGTTGGAGCCATATTCAGAACCACTTATGTTGTTAGAAACACGAACCTGAAAGATTATTACATTTTGCTCTGTTTGTATGCATTTCAAGTTGATGTGATTTAAATGTCTAATGAGACTAAGTTTAATGCTTAATGCGTGGACTCACCTGATTGAGTCTACACACCGAACACACCGTTATTATGCAGCTCCCATGTGATATTGTAAGACTATAGATGAAAGCGTTCACAGCACATTTGCCGAAGGGTTCACTGGAGGGTTCACTGGAGGGTTCTCTGGAGGGTTCACTGGTGGGTTCTCTGGAGGGTTCACTGGAGGGTTCACTGTAGGGTACACTGGAGGGTTCATTGGAGGGTTCACTGTAGGGTACACTGGAGGGTTCAATGGAGGGTTCACTGGAGGGTTCACTGGAGGGTTCTCTGGAGGGTTCACTGGTGGGTTCTCTGGAGGGTTCACTGGAGGGTTCACTGTAGGGTACACTGGAGGGTTCATTGGAGGGTTCACTGTAGGGTACACTGGAGGGTTCTCTGGAGGGTTCACTGTAGGGTACACTGGAGGGTTCTCTGGAGGGTTCTCTGGAGGGTTCACTGGAGGGTTCATTTCTGAAACCAAGAAACGGAAAGCTCAGACCAGAGCCCTGGAGGTGATGCTGAGACATTAGCTGCAGGTGATGGTGAGACATTAGCTGGAGTATGAGGCCCTGGAGGTGATGGTGAGACATTAGCTGGAGGTGATGGTGAGACATTAGCTGGAGTCTGAGGCCCTGGAGGTGATGGTGAGACATTAGCTGGAGTCTGAGGCCCTGGAGGTGATGGTGAGACATTAGCTGGAGTATGTGGCCCTGGAGGTGATGGTGAGACATTAGCTGGATTCTGAGGCCCTGGAGGTGATGGTGAGACATTAGCTGGAGGTGATGGTGAGACATTAGCTGGAGTCTGAGGCCCTGGAGGTGATGGTGAGACATTAGCTGGAGTCTGAGGCCCTGGAGGAGATGGTGAGACATTAGCTGGATTCTGAGGCTCAATCTCTGTGCTGGATTAACTTCATTAATCCACACGTTTGATAGAAACAGAGAGTGTTGCTGTCCATATCTTCAAGAAAATATTGATCGATGCTGGCTTTGTTTGCTTTTCTTACGTTTGTTGATCTGTCGATTGAAGTGGAGACTGCATTGATGATGATAAAATCTGAGTCACACAAATAAGCGTTCTTTATCAACTGGGAAAAAACGTTAAACGCTTTTTAGCACAGTGAAGATGTGCCACTGCTACATGGGTTCATTACATAGGCTCAACATGCCGGCTGTGTCCGGGAGGCCTGGAAATCATTTTGCTCTAGTCACACCTTGCTCTAGTGACCCCTTGTGGCGGATCGGGATGCCTGCAAGCTAATGGCAATTGTTAACTATAGGGGAAGTCTCTTCTTCTCTACCAAACCAGCTGGGAGACAAGGCCATAATCAGTAATTGGATATCATGAAATTGGTAGAAAACTGTTTAAGTGGGTGCAGAGTGGAAATAATAATTATCGCAATGCTGGTTGAGGGGTGTTTAATATGCTGTTGGATGGAGACAGCCCAGGAATAAAATTAGATTGCGAAATGGGAACATTTAGATAATCATGTTTTGAGGAGACATTTCTGCTCTTCATTCATTTGTTAAATCTTATCTGGTGTTGTTTTATACCAGTTTTCAATAGGCCTTTTTTCTTGATCAGTACCAGTGCTTAAAGAAAAGACGAGGTCATTAGCCGGGACTCTTCGGCGGTGCACAGACGAAGAGCGCCATCAAAGTTGTCACTGGAAACTGTCCTTGTTCTCTAATTTATAAACAAAAAAACACAGATTTCCCTTTCATGTCTCTTCTTGGAGATAATTATGACAAGATGAAAGCGGTTAAATTCCTCCCTCAGTTCTCCGTTCCTCAGATGATTCCCCCATTGTCAAAAATGGAGATGAGATTTTGAGTTGGCTGTCACCATTTGCGTGGCTCTCGCTCCCTTTCCATCCTCTGTCTTTCCATGCTTTGTCTCCTCCCTCTTTCTGTCCCATTTCTCCCTGTCTTCACCTTTTCACTTGTTTCGCTGTCATCTATTGGCGTCCCTCCCTTTCTTACACTCCTGTCTTCCTCTTGCTCTTCCATGCGCCCAAGTGAGCGCGCTGCATTTTAACAGAGCAGGTATTACACTGTAGTTTGAGCCTGTGAGTTACTTATGTCTGAATAAAATACCCTGCACGCAAACACACTGTATTTTTAGCATCTGTAACTATATGTATGTATATTTATGTATATATGGACTGAATACAGTATAGAAATACAGTACAGTTATCTCTCTCTTACTCTTATTATCCATCCAAACACTGTATCAAAGAATTTTATTGACTATTATCTTAAAGTCTCACTCTTTAAATATTGACTTTACTAATCAGTCAATAATCTACCAGAGAACCATAAATTACACAAATTCAGACGTCTTTACCTACACACGTGCTTTTACTCAGGCGACAAGGTGTCTGTATCGGTATTGTCACACATATTAGAGGCAAACACAAGCACGCGTAGACACACATGCACACACACACACACTCCGAGGGGACGAGGCCCGCGTGCTGAGTGTGTGTCGTGCCACGCTGTGCGTGAAGTCTTGTTGTGGTGCTCTCCTGGGAGGTAATTATGAAAATAAATACAGTGGAGGCCGCTGCTGCTAATTTATGCCTGATTGTTGACAGTCAGAGTATTGTTTAACATGCACAGAGAGGGCCCTAACATAGAGGGCCCTAACAGGGTGGACCCTAACATGGAGGGCCCTAACAGGGAGGGCCCTAACATAGAGGGCCCTAACAGGGTGGGCCCTAACATAGAGGGCCCTAACAGGGTGGGCCCTAACATTGAGGGCCCTAATAGGGAGGGCCCTAACATAGAGGGCCCTAACAGGGTGGGCCCTAACATAGAGGGCCCTAACAGAGTGGGCCCTAACATAGAGGGCCCTAACATAGAGGGCCCTAACAGGGTGGGCCCTAACATAGAGGGCCCTAACATAGAGGGCCCTAACAGGGTGGGCCCTAACATAGAGGGCCCTAACAGGGAGGGCCCTAACATAGAGGGCCCTAACAGAGAGGGCCCTAACATAGAGGGCCCTAACAGAGAGGGCAGTAACAGAGAGGGCAGTAACAGAGAGGGCAGTAACAGAGGGGGCAGTAACAGAGGGGGCAGTAACAGAGAGGGCAGTAACAGAGAGGGTAGTAACAGAGGGGGCAGTAACAGAGAGGGTAGTAACAGAGAGGGACCTAACAGAGAGGGCAGTAACAGAGGGCAGTAACAGAGAGGGCAGTAACAGAGGGGGCAGTAACAGAGAGGGTAGTAACAGAGGGGGCAGTAACAGAGAGGGTAGTAACAGAGAGGGTAGTAACAGAGAGGGTAGTAACAGAGGGGGCAGTAACAGAGGGGGCAGTAACAGAGGGGGCAGTAACAGAGGGGGCAGTAACAGAGAGGGTAGTAACAGAGAGGGCAGTAACAGAGAGGGTAGTAACAGAGGGGGCAGTAACAGAGGGGGCAGTAACAGAGGGGGCAGTAACAGAGAGGGCAGTAACAGAGAGGGCAGTAACAGAGGGGGCAGTAACAGGATCATCTGTGTGTGGTTCTGTGTAACTCACAGCCTGATCAGATGTCATCACACACACACACACACACACACATACAATGATCTTGTTCTCAGTGATCAATGAGCCGTGCTTGGTGTCTTTCTGGTTAAACAGCAGACATTCCTATATTTCTGGCTCTTATTGTCTTTATCGTTCTCTCTCACTCTCACAGTCGCTCTCCCTCTCTCTTTTGCTGACCCTGTAGAGGTTAACAGACAAGGCAGCTCTTTTGCTCCTGCTTCATATTTATCTATGGTTCTCTCAAGGCCGTATACATTCCTTTGGTCATTTCTACAATACGACCGTCCGCCTCATAAAGACCCGGGGGACTCCTGAGACACAGCTGAGACCCGGTACACTCCTGAGACCCGGGACACTCCTGAGACACAGCTGAGACACTCCTGAGACACTCCTGAGACCCGGGACACTCCTGAGACACAGCTGAGACACTCCTGAGACCCGGGACACTCCTGAGACACAGCTGAGACACTCCTGAGATCCGGGACACTCCTGAGACACAGCTGAGACACTCCTGAGACACTACTGAGATACCGCTGAGACCCGGGACACTCCTGAGACACTCATGAGACCCAGGACACTCCTGAGACACTCCTGAGACCCGGGACACTCCTGAGACACTCCTGAGACACTCCTGAGACACTCCTAAGACACTCCTGAGACACTCCTGAGACACTGCCTAAGCTTTGTGTAAGACTTCATTGCACTCTGTTTGAGGTCACAGACAGCTTAGAAAACCCAAGCAAGAATGACCTCCATCTACAGGATGACAGAAAGAGTGTAGAGTATTAAACAACCATTATAAATACAAACATTTGGAGGGTTTCGGAGGGTTTCTTACATACCATCAGAGTTTAACCTACGCACGTGGTTGCTGAAATCTTTTCTTTTGCCTCCTTTCTATCTACCTAGGTCATCCCTCGTCCCTTCTCAATATTGACTGTATTTCGCTGTAATTAAACCACAGCTGTTATTATCAGATCACCGTGGCGTTGTGGTGGAGTCACGTAGAAACCAGGTTGTTCTGAGGTAAACTGAAAAACGCTGCCAGGATGAGCCCAACATACGTAGCTCCACAAAAACGCTTTCACACTATTCCATTTTCTAGAACTAACTGAAGAAACAATAAGTTCACTCGCACTTTGTTCCAAACGAATCTACCTAGCCAACGATAAAACCGTTAATAATAGATATTAATGAGATTTGAAGGGGATTTCGAAGCCCTTAAAACTGCTCGGAAATAATGAAGACTTGGAAAGTGCAGCTTTCAGGTGTGGCGGCATGATCCGAGAGAGCGGTCGTAGCCTTTGTATTTCGTCTGATTGAAAGTGCCAACGTAGTTTCTTTGCTCTTCGGCTTCGTTACGCCAGACAGGCCACATACGGTACCGGGCTTCCAAGTCCATTGGTGAATTCGTTTAATTGAACGTAAATAATGAATTCCCAAGAAACTGGGCCTATGTAAATGGGGATGGGGCAAAAAGTAAAGAGGAGAGACCCAAAAAACGGACAAGGGGGAGGGGCAACAGACAGAAAGAGAGAGAGCGAAAAGAAGAAAAAAACAGGAACTAATGAGCGACAAAGAGCTAACGAGTTTGGCGAAGGAAAATGAAGTGTTTCCAAAGTCATCTTTTAAACTTGTCAAGATGAAACGGCGGAGCGCCAGTTGTTTTTGACAGCTCAGGACGAGGCGAGCCCCGTCTCACAGAGAAGGGGTAATTCCCTATTCCTTTATATTACTCGCACTCGTTCTCTGCTGGGAGCCCCCTCATGCCTGGGCGCCGCGCGCTCCCCAACATTGATTCTTGAATTAGACTGTTTTATTGAATAATTAATAGGCCCTTTCCACCGTGATTGATGATTTGCATGGCTTGAATATTAGCTTTTCAATCAAACGCTGCTTGTTCTAATGTAATCATATTGAAAACATGTCAAACTGTGTTTACCCACTTTGTGTCTGATGTTGTCTTAAGCAGCGGCTGCCGCGGCTCCACAATGCTCAGCGGTGGGGAATAGCCTTGTTGAGCACTCGCTCGCTGGTTATTACAAGGCTCTCGAGTTGTGACACGCGTCCGGCGCGCACGTACGCAAACGCGCGTGCGCTCAAACGAGCACAAGCTCATGCACGCACGGACACGCCGGCAGACACGCCCAAGCACGCATCGCGCACACAATAAGGATCGAGTCTTCTTCATCGATACCCGTCCGTGAACACAAGGCTCAGCGTGAGTGGCAGTGAGAGCAGAAATACAGATATCGCCAGACGTATTGCATCCACCATGTCACAACTCTATTCCCCCTAAACAAGAAGAACATCAACGCAGAGTGAGACAGACGCATTACGATTCTCTTTTATTTTGACCGGGATTGAAGTGGAGCGCTACATTTACGCTGTCATTCCCAAACGTGTCTATTTCGTGGGGTTATTTTTTGTTTATTTATTCAGCTGATCAGTTTACTTATTCATTTATTTCGAGGGTCCGTCTCCCGGTTTGTGCCGTCGTGTCAGTTCGTCGCTCGGCGCATAAAAGCGATTTGCCCTGCGTGAAGTCTGTCGTGTTTAGTCGACTTGTTACATGTGCACGGCTAAATAATTAACGCGGTAACACAATAATGACAGGCAGTGATCATGTCAGGAAGACGATGACGGAATGGTTGCTGATCAGGGACCTTCCAGTTACATTCACTCTCACTGGAGGGTTGTGTGTGTGTAAATGTGAATGAGGGGGATTATAAATGAGTTGTATATCTGAACCATATGCAGTTACATTCACTCTCACTGGAGGGTTGTGTGTGTGTGTGTGTATAAATGTGAATGAAGGGGGATTATAAATGAGTTGTATATCTGAACCATATGCAGTTACATTCACTCTCACTGGAGGGTTGTGTGTGTGTGTAAATGTGAATGAGGGGGATTATAAATGAGTTGTATATCTGAACCATATGCAGTTACATTCACTCTCACTGGAGGGTTGTGTGTGTGTGTCTGTGTGTAAATCTGAATGAGGGGGATTATAAATGTGTTGTATATCTGAACCAAACATCCTCTAATTCTGAATGCTGATTGGCTGATTGATATATGGTATATGTAAGCATTAAGGCACAACATGGATGGTATATGACTAATACACCATTACTAAGAGCTGTTCTAAGGCACAATGCCTTGCCTAGTTGTCCCCTTTTTGAAGAACCAATTATCTTTTCATTTTGAACAATTTTCATTGTGGATTTTTCATAGATCCCAAAAGTGCTCTTGGGCTTTTTATCCAACCACTATCGTTATTGTGTCGGGATAGATGAAGAAACTATTCCGTAGTTTGTAATGCTTGTATTTTGGTGTATAGAAAATAATAATAAAGAAAATACTACACATTCTAAAAAAAGCACAGACCAAAAGACCCCTCCCTCTAGATGAAAAAAAACAACAACCAGAAAACAATAACAATTTGCGAAACCTCAGCTCTATTCACTATAAAGGCACCTTGAAGAAAAGGCCATTTCCCGCGGGACTTACTACGTATCTGATTTATTATGCAAGAAATCATTAGGCTAAATTAAAAAGCTGTTTGAGGGTAACCCAATCTTTTAATGAGGTCAGAAAAGCAGGGAGCGACATTAAAACAGAACCCTAGAACAGAAAACTGATACATTGGGAGCGAGAGGCCATCGATTATCAATCAGATCAGGTCATTATCCGGCTCTTCCCCTTTACTCTTCTCCATTTTCACTCACTCTTTCTCCAGCATTTCACACATTCCACAATGTGCAGTGTATGAATCCCTCTCACAACATTGTGCCTCTGTTGATGTGACAAAAAAGAAAATAGGATAGGGAAAATAATAAGGGAAAGAAGGAAGGTAAAGATAACTAGAGACATGGATAGGTGTAAAGGTAAAGATAACTAGAGACATGGATAGGTGTAAAGGTAAAGATAACTAGAGACATAGATAGGTGTAAAGGTAAAGATAACTAGAGACATGGATAGGTGTAAAGGTAAAGATAACTAGAGACATGGATAGGTGTAAAGGTAAAGATAACTAGAGACATGGATAGGTGTAAAGGTAAAGATAACTAGACACATGGATAGGTGTAAAGGTAAAGATAACTAGAGACATGGATAGGTGTAAAGGTAAAGATAACTAGAGACATGGATAGGTGTAAAGGTAAAGATAACTAGAGACATGGATAGGTGTAAAGGTAAAGATAACTAGAGACATGGATAGGTGTAAAGGTAAAGATAACTAGAGACATGGATAGGTGTAAAGGTAAAGATAACTAGAGACATGGATAGGTGTAAAGGTAAAGATAACTAGAGACATGGATAGGTGTAAAGGTAAAGATAACTAGAGACATGGATAGGTGTAAAGGTAAAGATAACTAGAGACATGGATAGGTGTAAAGGTAAAGATAACTAGACACATGGATAGGTGTAAAGGTAAAGATAACTAGAGACATGGATAGGTGTAAAGGTAAAGATAACTAGAGACATAGATAGGTGTAAAGGTAAAGATAACTAGAGACATGGATAGGTGTAAAGGTAAAGATAACTAGAGACATGGATAGGTGTAAAGGTAAAGATAACTAGAGACATGGATAGGTGTAAAGGTAAAGATAACTAGAGACATAGATAGGTGTAAAGGTAAAGATAACTAGAGACATGGATAGCTGTAAAGGTAAAGATAACTAGAGACATGGATAGGTGTAAAGGTAAAGATAACTAGAGACATGGATAGGTGTAAAGGTAAAGATAACTAGAGACATAGATAGGTGTAAAGGTAAAGATAACTAGAGACATGGATAGCTGTAAAGGTAAAGATAACTAGAGACATGGATAGGTGTAAAGGTAAAGATAACTAGAGACATGGATAGGTGTAAAGGTAAAGATAACTAGAGACATGGATAGGTGTAAAGGTAAAGATAACTAGAGACATGGATAGGTGTAAAGGTAAAGATAACTAGAGACATAGATAGGTGTAAAGGTAAAGATAACTAGAGACATGGATAGCTGTAAAGGTAAAGATAACTAGAGACATGGATAGGTGTAAAGGTAAAGATAACTAGAGACATGGATAGGTGTAAAGGTAAAGATAACTAGAGACATAGATAGGTGTAAAGGTAAAGATAACTAGACACATGGATAGGTGTAAAGGTAAAGATAACTAGAGACATGGATAGGTGTAAAGGTAAAGATAACTAGAGACATGGATAGGTGTAAAGGTAAAGATAACTAGAGACATGGATAGGTGTAAAGGTAAAGATAACTAGACACATGGATAGGTGTAAAGGTAAAGATAACTAGAGACATGGATAGGTGTAAAGGTAAAGATAACTAGACACATGGATAGGTGTAAAGGTAAAGATAACTAGAGACATGGATAGCTGTAAAGGTAAAGATAACTAGAGACATGGATAGGTGTAAAGGTAAAGATAACTAGAGACATGGATAGGTGTAAAGGTAAAGATAACTAGAGACATGGATAGGTGTAAAGGTAAAGATAACTAGAGACATGGATAGGTGTAAAGGTAAAGATAACTAGAGACATAGATAGGTGTAAAGGTAAAGATAACTAGAGACATGGATAGCTGTAAAGGTAAAGATAACTAGAGACATGGATAGGTGTAAAGGTAAAGATAACTAGAGACATGGATAGGTGTAAAGGTAAAGATAACTAGACACATGGATAGGTGTAATGGTAAAGATAACTAGAGACATGGATAGGTGTAAAGGTAAAGATAACTAGAGACATGGATAGCTGTAAACGTAAAGATAACTAGAGACATGGATAGGTGTAAAGGTAAAGATAACTAGAGACATGGATAGGTGTAAAGGTAAAGATAACTAGAGACATGGATAGGTGTAAAGGTAAAGATAACTAGAGACATGGATAGGTGTAAAGGTAAAGATAACTAGAGACATGGATAGGTGTAAAGGTAAAGATAACTAGAGACATGGATAGGTGTAAAGGTAAAGATAACTAGAGACATGGATAGGTGTAAAGGTAAAGATAACTAGAGACATGGATAGGTGTAAAGGTAAAGATAACTAGAGACATGGATAGGTGTAAAGGTAAAGGTAACTAGAGACATGGATAGGTGTAAAGGTAAAGATAACTAGAGACATGGATAGGTGTAAAGGTAAAGATAACTAGAGACATGGATAGGTGTAAAGGTAAAGATAACTAGAGACATGGATAGGTGTAAAGGTAAAGATAACTAGAGACATGGATAGGTGTAAAGGTAAAGATAACTAGAGACATGGATAGGTGTAAAGGTAAAGATAACTAGAGACATGGATAGGTGTAAAGGTAAAGATAACTAGAGACATGGATAGGTGTAAAGGTAAAGATAACTAGAGACATGGATAGGTGTAAAGGTAAAGGTGGTGGAAATGTATAACTACTTGAAGACTCCTGTCTATTCGACCAAACCACTAGCTAGTTACTGTAGATAGTCAGCTAGCTGGATTGTCTTGAAACTGAAATGTTTTTTCTTGTTTTTTTGGCCTACTAGTGTCAACAAGTCTCATTTACTGACATTAAAGTACAATATATACAATATGGTAATTAGTTCAAGTGATTGATTATTTTATTCAAGCATTGCCAACAGTTGCTGTTTATGAAATAGACATTTACAACAATTGTGAAACAATTACATTGAGCCATGTCTGTTTAGCATTTTAAGGATTCCTCAAGCTGCAACAAATGGACGTTTTTGCCAGGGACTGGCAGAGTATTGCCTCCATATTCTTGCTTAAAATACATATTGACTATTGTATTTTTTGAATTATTGAATTATTTGTTTGGTACAATGTCGACTAACTTTACCTATTTAATTGTTTTACTGGAATGCATTAATATGTGTGTACTGTTCTTTGCATATTTGCAGTTTGTTACACAGCCAAACTGCACAACTGAAACTTTGACCTATCCATGTCAATTGCATATCCATACATTGTACTTAATTTCATTTTGTAGACTTACACATTAGATTTGATTAAATTATATTGACATTGGAAAGTACCAGTACCAACATGGTAATAGTAATTATGTTAATGCCAAAAAAAATAATCAAATAATTTTTGGATCGTCGAAAATAACACATGCATTGCTTTTAACTGCGATATTGCCACAATCCAAAGAGAGGAAAAAACACATTTTAAAGAGTTATATTTTGTAACGCAATAGAACCCATAGCGATGGTTGACAGCCTTCCTTAAGATTTCTGTAGCAGAGCCCAGATGCCTGTGATTTTCTAAAAGTTACTGTTAATGTGTAATGTTCTCATTAACAAGAAACCAGAAACAGGATATGCTGTAATTTGACTTTTTATTCACTTCCTTGAAAATGACAGCGTCAAAGCAACCGCAATTATTGTTTCTATTTTGATTTGTGATACAAAGATGAATCTTTGGACATTTTCACTTAGGGGTGTACTTATTTTTTGCCAGCGGTTTAGACAAGAATGGCTGTGTGTTGAGTTTTTTTGAGGGGACACCAACTGTACACTGTTATACAAGCTGTACACTCACTACTTTACATTGTAGCAAAGTGTAATTTCTTCAGTGTTGTCACATGAAAGAATAAAATCAAATATTATTTCAGAAAAAAATATTAGTATACTCACTTTTGTGAGATACTGTATATATTGAATATCTATTATGAAAACGTCCATAGCTGCTTAAAGTATTTCTACCCAACTATGGTATTCACCTGTCAGGAAACCTCAAAAAGTTTTGTAGTGGCAGATTGGTTATGCGTTTGCATCTCTACAAGCTGTCACTTGCCATATTAGTGAAGGTAAAAACGTTGCGTGTGATCCAAATCCTATTACTGCTGTCAACAGATGTTCCACATAGTTTTACTATCATTACTGCTTTCAACAGATGTTCTACATAGTTTCACTATCATCTATGAAAAGTAATCCGATCGTGGTTATTGATTGCCTTCATGGTTACAATCAATAACAGGCAAGCACATCAACTACGGTGGTGATGTCGTGATGAAAACACACTTAGTCAGCTTACTAGTTTGATACTTTTCCCTACCAATTTAATTCACATGGAAACACAATTAGCTGCTTGCTATATCTGGCCAACACATAGTTATATTGATTTCTCTTATCGGTTAAAAGCAGTGAAAGTGTTTTTGGTTTAGAAAAAACCTGTGAAAGAGAAGACGTCTCCCCACGCTATTCTTTCTCTCCCTTGTGTTACTCTGATCCACTGGGTCAGCGAAGGTGAGGAAGACAATTGAGGGAGTCGGGGACAGTGTTAGAAGGGAGGAAGAGGTTAGAGATGATAGAGGTGTGGAGGGCGGGAGGATGATTGAAAGGAGAGTTGATCGAGGGAGAGAAACGTCAAAGCTAATAGAGGGAGAGCAGTGATGAAGAGGAAGATGAAAGTGTAGATGAGGAGGGAGAGGCAAGGTGGACAGAGGAAGAGCGGGGAGCACTGGGCATGGAAGAGAACAAGGAAGCAAAGGGAAAGCAGATAAAGGGAGCAGTGCAGGAAGAGGGAGAAGAGTAGGAAAGGGAAGTGAAGCAGGTAAAGGAAAAGTGTAGAAAGAGGAAGATACAGTACGATAAGAACAAAAAGGACGAAGAGTAGAAAAAGTGCAAAGTGGAAGGAAAGCACACCAGAGAGGGGACCTACATTCCCATGTTCTGCATCTGTCCCCAGTCCAAAAATTTTTTTTAAACCAAACAAGCGAGGAACAGTAGCATATTTCTATAATTGGTAGGTGCCTGCTTTTTAGATCAAGTGTTTAACAACGACCTGTCAGCAACAGCATGACATGCCTCCTCATTTTTGGCCACTGTTGAAGGTGAGATGAGGTGCTTTTACTGCCTACCTTATCTTATGCTTACCTTATCAACTAGTAGTCCTCTGATGTGAAACTGAGCGTGGCTTAGCCTAGAGTTGCATCATCTTATGAAAGAGTATCTTTTGTCATATTACCCCATACACTACCAAAAGTTACTCAAAGGGTTACTTAGAAAGTGTTTTGTTTTTAAAAGAAGAGCCAAGTTACAAAGAATAAGCAATATCTAAGACTGGCCCCCAAAAAATAAAAGAAAATCTGCATAGGAACACAGACACTGGACAGAATAACTCTACCTGAAAGGCCAGAATCCTGGAGTCGTGTCTTCAACTTTGACTTTGAGAATAGTGCTTTGCAAGTATAATTTAATGAAGCTGCCAGCTGAGGACCTGTGAGGCGTCTGTTACTCAAACTAGACCCGCTCATGTATTTGTCCTCTTGCTCAGTTGTTCACCGGGGTCTCACATTCCTTTTTCGATTCTGGTAACAGCCAGTTTGTGGCCTCCGTAGACTAATGTAGATATTTCATTGAATTTTCCAGCTACAAGAGGCATTTTCAACAAAAACAATGTCTACACTATATTTCTGTTCAATTTGATGTTATTGAAAATTGAAGTTTGTCACTTTGTGTGTAAAATCAGTTTTCTGCGACAATTCTCTGATATTCTATACAAGTGGTGAGGTTTTGTTTCTACACAGTACTATTTTGGGTGGCGCACAACCCTTGTTTACGTCACAGCTGTTCTGCGTTAATACATTAGTCGGGCTATAAAGGTTTAGTTGGTAGTTATCCACTTCTCTTAGCATTGTTTTATGTCACATTGTTATTGAGGTGAGTGTTTGTGTTAATATAGTACCTGTTGTTTGTGAACATTTTGTACAAGTCGCTATATGCACATTTTTGATTACAGTTCACTGTGTTTTTGCCGTAATCGGTTTGTTTTATGTTCATTTTGTCACGATCTGCCCTTGGCAGATGACGGGAGATAGACACAGGTGCAGAGAATACTTCTAATTAGAAGTCTTTATTCATTATGCAGGCAAGACAGGCACTGAACATAAGAACTGAAACACTGAAACAGGGGAGAAACAAACACAGGTGTAAGACATTGTCCTTGATGAATTGCCACTCCGAGGTGGCAGGGGGAGTGTCAACCCTGGCATGAAGGGGGACAGAGGCAGTTCGTTACAGTACCCCCCCTCTAGGCGCGGCTCCAGAAGCGCCAAACCCAAACCACAACAGTACCAACGGCTGCGGGGAGGCGGCCGAGGAGGTGGGGGGGGAAGGAGGCAATGTAGAGATCCGGACATGCGGCTGCAGAGCCGGAGGTCGACCAGGTGACGGATCCGGCGGTCTACCCGACGATTGCCGGACGGATGGCCGACCCAGCGGATGCTGGTCAGGAGGCCGAACCGGCTGAGGCGCAACAGGAGATCGGACGGCCGCGACGGCGGGTCAGGTGGTCGACCCAACGGGTGCAGGTCAGGTGGTCGACCCGGAGAAAGCAGGTCTGGAGACCGGACAGGCAGATGCGGGTCAGGAGACCGGGCAGGCAAGGACGGGTCAGGAGGCCGGACAAGCGAGGACGGGTCAGGAGGTCTACCCGGCGGGAGCGGGTCAGGCGGTCTACCCGGCGGGAGCGGGTCAGGAGGTCTACCCGGCGGGAGCGGGTCAGGAGGTCCACCCGTAGGACGCGGGTCAGGAGGCAGCGCCGGAGGACGCGGGTCAGGAGGCAGCGCCGCAGGACGCGGGTCAGGCGGCCGTGCCGGAGGAAGCGGTTCAGGCGGCCGTGCCGGAGGACGCGGTTCAGGCGGCCGTGCCGGAGGAAACGGTTCAGGCGGCCGTGCCGGAGGACACGGTTCAGGCGGCCGTGCCGGAGGACGCGGTTCAGGCAGCCGTGCCGGAGGACGCGGTTCAGGCGGCCGTGCCGCAGGACGCGGTTCAGGCGGCCGTGCCAGAGAACGCGGTTCAGGCGGCCGTGCCGGAGGACGCGGTTCAGGCGGCCGTGCCGGAGGACGCGGTTCAGGCGGCCGTGCCAGAGGACACGGTTCAGGCGGCCGTGCCGGAGGACACGGTTCAGGCGGCCGTGCCGGAGGACACGGTTCAGGCGGCCGTGCCGGAGGACACGGTTCAGGTGGCCGGGCAACAGTCTCTGGCCCGGGAACTGGCTCAGGCAGGGTGACGACCTCGGGCATTGGACAGGGCTCGAGGACGGGACGGGGCTCGAGGACGGGACAGGCCTCGAGGACGGGACGGGGCTCGAGGACGGGACGGGGCTCGAGGACGGGGGTGGACTGGATAACAGAACCGGACAGGAGAACCGGAATGGGTCTAGACTGAGGGACAGGGGCGAGCTCTGGGACGAGGGCGAGCTCTTGGACCGGCTCAGAAGGGGGAAAGTACTCAGAAGGGGGAAAGTACTCAGGCTGGGGAAAGGACTCAGGCTGGGGAAAGGACTCCGACAAGGAGGCCGTAGGGAGCTCGGGGTCAGGAGTGAGCTCGGGGTCAGGAGTGAGCTCGGGGTCAGGAGTGAGCTCGGGGTCAGGAGTGAGCTCGGGGGCTGGAGTGAGCTCTGGGGCTGGAGTGAGCTCTGGGGCTGGAGTGAGCTCTGGGGCTGGAGTGAGCTCTGGGGCCGGGACAGACACGGGGACCGGGACAGACACGGGGACCGGGACAGACACGGGGACCGGGATAGACACAGGGACCGGCTCAGGCTGGGAAACGGGGACCGGCTCAGGCTGGGAAACGGGGACAGGCTCAGGCAGGGAAACGGGGACAGGCTCAGGCAGGGAAACGGGGACAGGCTCAGGCAGGGAAACGGGGACAGGCTCAGGCAGGGAAACGGGGACAGGCTCAGGCAGAGAAACGGGGACAGGCTCAAGCAGGGAAACGGGGACAGGCTCAGGCAGGGAAACGGGGACAGGCTCAGGCAGGGAAACGGGGACAGGCTCAGGCAGGGAAACAGGCTCAGGCAGGGAAACAGGCCTGGGCTGACTGTCTGGGCCATTTCCCACCGGCATTACTTTCTTCCCTCCACCTCCGGCATCTTCCAAAGGAGGAAGGTCATCATCACTGTCCTCCTCGTCAAAATTCTCCAAGTCCTCACCACTGTCCAGTAGGGAGACTCCCTGCCATTTTTGCCGCTTGAACCTTGGCAGAGCTATCACTTGTGCCAGCCATCTTGTGCTGCGGGGCGGCAGCCATCTTGTGCTGCGGGGCGGCAGCCGTCCTGTGCTGCAGGGCGGCCATCTTGTGCTGCGGGGCGGCAGCCATCTTGTGCTGCGGGGCGGCAGCCATCCAGTGCTGCGGGGCGGCAGCCGTCCTGTGCTGCGGGGCGGCAGCCATCTTGTGCTGCGGGGCGGCAGCCGTCCTGTGCTGCGGGGCGGCAGCCATCTTGTGCTGCGGGGCGGCAGCCGTCCTGTGCTGCAGGGCGGCCATCTTGTGCTGCGGGGCGGCAGCCATCTTGTGCTGCGGGGCGGCAGCCGTCCTGTGCTGCGGGGCGGCAGCCATCCTGTGCTGCGGGGCGGCAGCCATCCAGTGCTGCGGGGCGGCAGCCATCTTTTGCTGCGGAGGAGACTCAAGTCCCAGCTGTACATAGTACTCCCGGCTGATCCTCTCGATCTTCTCCTCCTCCGACTCCTCCGACTCGGAGCCAAGAGACTCCCTCCACTCTCGCAGTGCCTTATAATCCGCCGGCAGCCACCGAGACGGGGGAGCGGATGCTCGTGGCGGAAGAGGTGGACCGCATCTAATCGCGCAGCGGCGAAAACAAACCGGGAACTCCGGTAACTGCCCGTAAGTGAACGGGCAGCTCTTCCTTCTCTGCTGTGTCGTGTCAAGGTCGGTCATTCTGTCACGATCTGCCCTTGGCAGATGACGGGAGATAGACACAGGCGCAGAGAAAACTTCTAATTTGAAGTCTTTATTCATTATGCAGGCAAGACAGGCACTGAACATAAGAACTGAAACACTGAAACAGGAGAGAAACAAACACAGTGTAAGACATTGTCCTTGATGAATTGCCACTCCGAGGTGGCAGGGGGAGTGTCAACCCTGGCATGAAGGGGGACAGAGGCAGTTCGTTACACATTTAATAAATCTTGAGAAAACGGATTACATTGGCTCAGCAAATGGCTTTAACCACACTACGCCGCTAAATCCATGACAACATCGGTCAAAATACGGAACATTCGTGTCAAAGCTCTGTCTGTTCTCTGTTGATTCTGATTTAGGACACTTTTTATATTCGATGGAACTCCCTTTTGCTTGAATTACAGACATTAGTATCTATGAATTCGTCACTATTTACATACATTACAGAATGTGCGATATTTGCACTTTTTTCCTTGCAGAATTGTTCAAGGTCGTTCAAATTGCATGGACTGCACATATTCATAGGTTGTCAATAGGGTTTAGGTCCGAGCACTCAAGGACATTCACTCCCTCATTGTTGCTTTGGTGGTGTGCTTTGGGTCATTGTCATTTTGAAATGTGAACATCTCATTTTCCACTTTTCTGTCAAAGGGCAATAGGTTTTCCTCAACAATTGTTTTGCAAACTATTTTGCAATCTCCCTTTTCCTTACTCTCTTAACAAGGGCCCCAGTCTGTGCTGAAGAGAAACACTCCCACTTCTTGCCACCTTTCCATAGAGTCCAGACTATTGGAGCACTTGGAATATTGTGGTCACATGCACACATTGATCTTTGCCATGAAGGCCTGAAGCTCTTTACATTTTTCAATTGCATCTGTATTATTTTTTTTGATTCATAAATAATTGCATATGTAAACATGGTGTTGATAATAAAGAAAATATATTAATATGTCCACAAATATTTGTTTTGCCAGACAGTGAAAATCTGAAGTTTACTTACATACATCTCAGCCAAACACATGAAATCCTGGTATACATTAGGTCAGTTAGGTTCATCTCAATTTAATTTTTTTTATGTCTGAATAAGAGTAGATATAATTATTTATTTCAGCATCCATTATATTTCGTCACATTTACAATCGTTTTGGGTTTGCTATAATTGATTTTTATTTGTTTAACTTAGATCAAATGGTTCGGGTAGCCCTCCACATGCTTCCCAGAATAGATTGGGTAACATTTGGCCCATTCTTCTTGACAGAACTGGGATCACTGCATCAGGTTTGTGTGCCTTTTACACGCACATGTTTTGTTAGTTCTGTCCACAAATCTTCAATACAATTGAGGTCATTGCTTTGTGGTGACCATTCCAATACCTAGACATGTCCAATTATTAACCAGACTTGTGGAGGTCTACAATACATTTCTTGGCAGATTTCTATAGATTTTTCCATTGCGTCAAGCAAAGAAACACTGAATTTGAAGGTAAACATTGAAATACATTCACAAACCTCCAATTTACAAAAATAAAATTGTCAAGTAGCCAATCAGAAGCTTTTAAGCCACGTGTAACAGCTCCCTCCAAAGCCAGTCTACCGCCACCTGCAGGTAGGCTTCGGCGTTTCTCTTCACCGGTCTTCTAGCTCCGCCGTTCCTCCCATCACATCCGGGCTCGTCATCACTCACACCTGAGAGATTCCCTCATTAGTGTATATAGGTTCCCTGTAAATGGAAAATATAGCGCTTTAATCCAAAGCGCTTTACAGATCCTGCCTCACATTCACCCATTCATACACTGATTCATACATCTACCATGCTCAACCCACTGAGCCACTGCCGCCACATCACTGCCTGTGTTTGGTCATGTCTTTGTGTGGAATTGTACTACCTTATGTGTTCTTGTAGTGTATATATCCTCCTTCCTCTGTGTGCTGTGACGCACCTTTTGTTGTTTTGTTGTAGTACTAGTGAGTACTAATTTATGCGTTTACTATGGTGAGTGACTGTGACAATAAACACCACACATTATATTTGCTTCTCCGCCTGGCTCTGTCCTTACTTTTTATGCATCTCATTTCCAAACCGTGACACCATGACATACATTTCTCTTTAACAACACAGTCAACTCAGTGTATGTAAACTTCTGACCCACTGGAATTGTAATATAGTGAATTATAAGTGAAATAATCTCTCTGTTAACAATTATTGGAAAAAAGACTTAATGTAGCGAGGAAAATGCGGTGGTCCCATAATACTACTACTCTTGTTTTTCACATTCACAGTTGTCCTAGAGAACATGTCTATAAATTATTAACTGCATTTATTTAGATCTTATGAAAACTGCATGTCACAATTTGGTCAACACACCTGCCACAGTGAGGGCTTTCTGGGCTAAATGGGCAGTTTTTGTGTACACATCATGTACACATACCATAAACACTAGTATGAAAAAAAACGTTCAGTGTTTATCTTGGGTGTGATTTTATTTGTCATTGTGAGCAATGGTCCTGTCGATTTCATTACAGAAAGGAATTTCAGACAGCCAGTAGATCTAAAAATACATCCATACTGACAGTCATGTTAATCCTTTTCAAATGTAATAAAGACATTTCGAAATAACAGTCTGTGCACCTCTTCCTCACAACTTAATTCATTGGTAGTTCTGTGTCTGTGTTGGAATGAACTTTGTGTTAATTAAACTATATATTCAACTATTGACAACAGTGTTTCATTTCCCAATAATGACCATAAACTGATTCCATTATCTACCATTGGAATTGTGTCAGTTGTTAGCGTAAAGCTGCGACACATTTAACCTCATAGGCTTCTTCATTTAGTTGTTATCCAGAGGCTGTTAAACAGAGTGATTTAGAGTTAGCAGAGAGCTGGGTGTCAGAGGCTAACAGCCTTACACTATATTGTCACATAAATACACAACCGTTTAAAAGTTTGGGGTCACTTAGATTTGTTTATGATTTCTAAAGAAAGCCCCATTTTTGGTCCATTAAAACAACATCAAATTGATCAGAATTACAGTGCTGCCATTGTTAATGCAATTGCTATATTGCAAATCCAAGTCAATCATTTTATAAAGCAAATTGACTGTTAGAAAACCTTTTTGCATTTAAACTGTTGTATTTATTAAAGATGCAATAATACTAGCCTAGACGAGCAACAATACACTTCCTTTGAAACTTGTTTGTTGTCATTTCCTGATTTTGAGAAATTAAGATTTGTTGAATCCCACTGCTATTTACACTACTGTGTTCTGTGTATTTATCATGTAACTGTATGTTGTCCTGCAAATTTCTTCACCTTATCTTGGCCAGGTCACCGTTGCAAATGAGAATATGTTCTCAATCGGCCTACCCGGTTAAATGAAAACTAAAATAAAAGGATATTCCCTACGATAAACTGCGATGAAACTGAAGATCTCGAACACAGCTGCGTTTTTTTCATCCTTCATAGAACAGTGCAAACTGGTTCCAACCGGAATAATAAGGTGATTAGGAGGTCATGTTGTGCTACTGAGACAAATACATTAGAGAGTTTGAAAAACTGAGAATTCAGATTCAGATTCATTAAATGGTGCCCACAAAACACCAATCTCTACATTAACGGTGAAAGGCAAAGACAAGTAAGACAGAGATGTAACATTTCCACACATAATGATTGACTAATGGGGATCTGGTGTGAATGATTATTGACAAGACAAGACAATGAACGAGTCCGGAGATGAATTTGTTGGAAATTGAAACCGGGCAACACAGGGGTCTTTACCGGGCAACCGGGCAAACCGGGCAACACGAGGTCTTTACCTCACCGTGACAGTCACATAGATGTGTGTTTTACTTTTTTTGTGAACGGGTGTTGTGGAAACGTGAAAACTAATTAACAAAAAGATGATTGTACTTTATAGGCACCATAACACCTGATGGTTCTATTCATACCAAGAAACATTGTGTGTGTGTGTGTGTGTGAGCTAGGGGGTTGATAATAGCTTGAAATCACATGTTGGGGATTCATCCAATCAATCACTATCACTCTTTCACACCCCCTCTCCCCCCCACCATTCGTCCTCCACCTGCCCCCTCACAGAGTGACTGTCAACGCTGATTTCTCACATCCCATGATCTTCCAGTCACCTGTCAATGCTTACGGGAGGAGGGTGTGTGTGAATATCTTTGTCTGTGTCAGTGTTGACCTTTGACCCGTCGGGGCTGAGTGAAAGGTTATCCGTCTGGGGCAATATCAAATGGGACAGTTGGCCCGGCTCAATCAGATGCAATTACAACGGCTAGTTTTACACCCCTACTCGCTGTCAATGCTGGCCTGTCTTAAATAATACACAAGTTTGTTTTCTCACAGGACGGCAGACTAAAAGGGAACGTCTAACTTTAAAGGGCCGACCCCGAGGCGACTGCATCGGCAGAGGGGCGGGAGAAGCCCAACGGCTGCATTTTCTGTTCGTTATCACTATTATCACTTAGAGAGGCGCAGAAACCCGTGATCCACAGGATGTTCCTGGCAAGCTGGGGATGATCAGTGTCACCATCAAGGCACAGGACTATTTTATTTCCCGGGGCACGGAACGAAACAGTTGTCAGCTGATCTGAGGACAATTCCTGGAACACCGGCTCAGCACTTTGGACGACATTGTGGAGTTTCTCCCCCCCACCTCTTATATGATATGATAAGTGCTGGAGTGTAACAGCAATCAAATGACACAGAAACACGACATAGCACAGTGATGACAGTGACGAGGAATATACCCCACAGACACATACGCACTCACACACACACACACACACACACACACACACACACACACACATACCACCCTCCGTGCTGTATTTCTCTTCTCAGAATAGCTGTCATCGGACCTATGCCGGCAGGTGTGATAGTGTGGTAAGTCAGGGAGAATGCAGGAGGCGTCTGGGTGAGTGACTGTTCCGGAACAGTGGGCACACATACAAATACGTTTTGGTTTTGGGGGCGTTCCTTTGAATACACACACATTTCTAACTCTTGTAACGCTATTGGCTCCAATACTTGTCTGTGTTTACACTAACAAGATATCTGTAGCCAACCTTTAATTTCAACATATTTCAGCTTTTTCCAGAGGGTCTCAACTTCTGTGTTGGCAATGTCATCACCACATAACTGCAAAGTCACTGGTTCAAGTCGGGTCATGGCTGTTGCCAAGTCAATCATAGGATAGTTGGGCTGTCAAATGATTTGGACGAATTGACCCCTTAAATAATAGATATTTCTTATAAAATGCGGATTGAGGATCAGTCATAATAAGCTTTGACTGATGGGAATGCAACATGTAGAACATTTGTCATTTACCTTCCTAACTTTAGTCTTACACCCATTGTCTCTCACAGAAAACACCATTATACACACACACAAACATACGAGTGGAAGTGTACACTATGTTTCTCCTAGAGCAACATAATCAGATTGTGCTCTAGCTGTTGTACCCTATAATGAGTGAAAGTTAATCTTTGAATATAGTCATACACTGATGAGCCAAAAGATGATATAAACTCATGTGGAGCTCAGGAAATAACGTTGATCACGTTATTGGTACCAGGATGCACTGTGGGAAGTGATGGTACCAGGATGCACTGTGGGAAGTGATGGTACCAGGATGCACTGTGGGAAGTGGTGGACCCAGGATGCACTGTGGGAAGATGACAAGCTGATGGAGGGAGTGTGAGGAACCCAGGGCTCGGGCCTTCATGTGGACATCAATTTGACATGTGCCACCTGACTAAACATTGTTGCAGACCAGGTAAACCCATTCATGGCAATGGTATTCCCTTATGCATACTGCACACATTGTTCTGGAATGGATTGAGGAACATGATGAAGAGTTCAAGGTGTTTGCCATGACCTCCAAGTTCCCAAGATCTTAAAATGATTGAGCATCTGTGGTATGTGCTGGACCATCAAGTCTGATACACGGCGGCTTCATCTCGCTACTTACAGGACAAAGGATCTGCTACTGATGTCTTGGTGCCAGATAAGGACACCTGAGGTCGTGTAGAGTCCTTGCATCGGCGTGTTGGCGCTGTTTTGCGAACCAACAGCATGTTAGGCAGGTGGTCATAACGTTCGGTATATGTCAACACTGTAATATTATAATAGCAATGAGCAAGGCACACAGTGCCAGGGTGAAACAGAACAAGAGGTGGAGGCTGGGGAGATGGGCGGGTCTAGTAACTGTTTGCACGATGACCATCAGCATTCTGACTCCGCCTTAAATAGACCGTCATATTAGATTAGGGAATATGGAGACTGTGGTTGGAGGGAAGCCAAGGTCAGCTGATGCATTGCTGAGCCTCATTCGTTTTTCCCACACTGCATTGTTTCATGGCATTACTTATCCTAGGAAAATCACAGCTATAAGAGTCATGTACCTGATACCTATTGCAGATAAATACATTGCACTTTTACAACTGTCAGTCTTTATTTATTTATTATTCTATCAATACTGTACTTATTATACCAAACCCACGTCCCGTCACTTCTCAGTATCGGTATGGACCACTCCATTACACACACGCACACACACACACACACACACGCACACGACCAGGAAGTTGTTAAGGACAGAGCCAATCCAACAGTCAAGTTCATTTTAATGCAGTCCGGTAGGATGTAAACCTTTGCACACTGTGATAATAATGACTAGCTTCGGTTACTGATTTGTAGGCCAAATGGTTCCAACATGAGGAGTTTGGACACAGGACCGCTTCAACGAAAAGCACAATGTTACTTTAATTGAAAGGGACCCCTTGATAATTAGAGTACAGGAAGATTGGTTGCAGTAAATGAAATGATTCGTTTAACAAAGCAAAGTCAACATGCAAAACATTATACTACTAAAATGCAACGTACTGCAATGATGGTTGAGGTCGTTTTTGCTGTGGATTGACACACTGTTGTTCACGTAACAAATGTAGCATTGAATGTGGTGTTGATTTCAACAGTGATTTATTCATTTATTTTGGCAGCATACACTTGCCAAATTCAACTTAATGTTTGTTGGACACAGAATAGTCCATTTATATTCGTTTTAAAGCTGAAACAGTGCTGTATTCTGTCACATCTTTAACGTTATGTATACGCGTATATATATGTGCTGTCTGTTGTTCTTCATGTCTTCCTGTCTGTG
>CM055731.1:6769061-6911561 GCA_029465975.1 Dallia pectoralis
TTCCCTAGCACATCTCCCTAGTAGACCCGGGCCCAGGCAACAAGCTCCTCCTATGAGAGGGCATTTTTACATAGACCAGAGGACTTAATTCACTTAGTGTCCCTTGTGTTTCCCTCAGCAGGGCCCCATAAGATCCAAATAATCAGTCAGGGGGTCAGTAATGTAGTCAGTTTACACATACGGACATATTTTCTCCTCTGTGACGGAGGCAAGGCCATCTTCCCTCCCCTCTTCTTCTGCACACATCAAACGTCAGTCTTACACCCTCTTACCCCCCTCACCCAATCACAGCCTTGCTAAGAACCAGCTGAGAAATGCTCTGATTGGGCCTTCACAACCCCCCACGCTCACCTATCCGCCTTTCACAGCCAATGGAGAAAATGTGGCCCTCGTTCTCTTTTTTTTGTAAAACAAATTTCAATTATGCATAAACTTGTCAATTTTGGGGTGTACAAAGACGAGTGACATGGAACCCGGCGGAGAGGACTGTCTAGTGGCATATCAGCGATGATGACAACAGGACGCTAATTCCCATCTTAGTGACTGTCCCGTCTCCTCACGCTCAGTCTACTTTCACTGGGTTCCCCGGCATATCAGACATATCAGGAACATCCCAGATATTTCAGATGACTTGCACAAAGCCTTCACCATCAGAGCAGGGGCCTGTTCTGTATAGAAGTCTAAGACAGCTGCTGGTATTGAAGTTGTTCTTTTGGTTGGTTTGCTTTGTGTGTAGCTGCCTGCTGGTCAATTAGACATTGCTCTCACCAACCGACCACCTCGCTTGCAAATATGACATTATTTCAAGTAATTTTTTTCAGTTGCTTTGTTAACAACTTGTGACTGACAGTGAATTGCTTACGTGGCTTACCAAAATGCTGACTTAAAAAAAGAGAGTGAGATAAAGGTAAATAGAAACAAAATGGATAACACAAGAAGTATACTACATTATCAGTGATATTAAAATGTAATATTTAAATGAGCTGAAAATAATGTTTTTTTGTTTATTCTACTGTGACACCACCAAGCACCATCTGTTCAGCTTAGTCCACTTTCCAAAACATAACAAACAAACAATGAAAAATATGTAATTCGTTTTCAATGGGTTTTTTTTTATTGTCAATGCCGTTTTGAACTTTAAAACACAATTTCTCTGGAACTGGTGATTTAATCCGCATAAAACTTTTTATGTGAAATACCTGGACCCACATCTATAAACACTATATTTTATAGGGCTATATTTTAAAAGGTGTTTTTCCTATACATTCACGAGTTCGCACTTACATGCCAATTAAGGGATATAGGTTTAATGCGTATTTGGCGTGCTGTCCGGAGGGAGGGTTCCGGGCTCGGAATCCGGCCCGGGGCTCCGGGCTCGGAATTTGGCCCGAACCCAGAGTACCCCCCTAACGCTAAGGAGCCGAGGACAGCCGCTGGATTATAAACCCCCCAGAGAGCCGAGCTTGGCGGACTGGCATCGCGAGGAAGGGTCAGAATTTTTTTTTTATTTTTTTATTTTTTTTTTTTAAATGTATTTTTTTTTTTTTTTTTTTTGTGTTTATTAATCAATTTTTTTTTTTTTTTTTTTTTTTTTTTTTTTTTTTTTGTATGCGCGCGGGCCTGTGAAGCCGTTCACGGCCTGGACTAGGCGGGCCCTGCTGGCCTGTGGACGTGGGGCGTTTGAACGTTTGTTGCGGGACTGAGGCCCGCTTGGTGTTCCTATTCCGACCGCTGGGAGACCAATGCTCGCTGGACGGAACGGGGAAACGTGGGAGCTTTGCTGTGGGACCAATGCCCGTTTGGTATAGATTTATTCCGACCGCTGTGAGACCAATGCTCGCTGGACGGAAAGGAGGAACGTACAGGAAAGTGAGTGCTTGCCCGGGAGGTTCTCACGCGGCATCTGCTGGAGACCAATGCTCACTGGATGAAAGAGAGAACGATGGGCTCGACCGGGAAGTTCTCACTCCGTCCGCTGTGAGACTAGTGCTCGCTGGACGGAAAGGGGAAACGCGAAGGGGAAAATGAGTGCTTGCCCGGGAGATTTTCTCACGCGGCACCTGCTGGAGACCAATGCTCACTGGATGAAAAGAGAAAACGTTGGAGCTCGACCGGGAAGTTCTCACTCCGTCCGCTGTGAGACTAGTGCTCGCTGGACGGAAAGGGGAAACGCGAAGGGGAAAATGAGTGCTTGCCCGGGAGATTTTCTCACGCGGCATCTGCTGGAGACCAAATGCTCACTGGATGAAAAGAGAAAACGTACGAACTCAACCGGGGAGGTTCTCATTCCGTCCGCTGTGAGACTAGTGCCCGCTGGACGGAAGGAAACGGGAAATAGCGAAAGTGAGTGCCTGCCCGGGAGATTTTCTCACGCGGCATCTGCTGGAGACCGAATGCTCACTGGATGAAAGAGAAAACAGGAGCGCTCTACCGGGGGGGCTCTCACTCCGTCCGCTGTGAGGCCAATGCTCGCTGGACGGAAAGAGAGGACAGAAAAGGAACAAGGGGGGGTTCTATTAATTAGAACGGAGTTCTATTACTTAGTTGATTTAATTGTCCATTTATCTATTGGTTGATTTGTTTACGAGGGTTTGGTGAGCTATTTTGATATGGGACCGATTTGTCCTGATATAGCTTTGGAAAGCGTCGGAGGACCATCTCCCTAGGGCTTGGATCTGCTGTTGGGAGAGGCCTTTTGGGCTGCTGAAGTTGCTGCCCCGATGCGGAATGAGTGGCCTGAAAAGTGTTCTGCTGGAATGCCTGACTGCTGGAGAACGGATTTGAGGTGCTTCTGGAACCAGAAACGTGACACGGGTTTCCGGGATTCGTCCATGAACAGGGGTTCCAGAGGAGATCTAGCCTGGGATCTTCTCCGTTGCAGGTAAACCCGAATTGACTGGTACGGTTGGATTTGCGAGGCTAGGTTAAAAATGTAGATAAAATGGCCTTTATTGTTCTGGTCGGTCTTGCTTCGTTTAATCAGAAATGAAATTGCCTCGTCGTCTATTACTGATAGGTCTGAGATGGTGGGGTGGATTTCGGGGTCGAATTTGGAAGTGGTGGTGAGTTCCGAGCACCTGAGGAAGCCGAAAAAGGCTAGGATAAACATGGCGTCAAGTGTGCGGGCGGCACCTAGGGGCTGGTAGCCTGTGCGGAGGGTGTAAATGCATTTGGTTAAGATATCAAGGGTTAAGGGTTGCCTGGCGTCGGTACGGGTGGGCTGGGATCTTTGAATCCCTTTAATCAGGAGGGAGGTTTGTGCGTTGCTTATTCCGGGGAGGGAGCGCCGTGCATCAATTTATGGAAAAACTGGATGCCGCTCAGGTACCCTCTAATGGACCCGGCTTGTAAGCCCTTTATGGTATAAAGATAGGAGGTGAAAGACGTTATGGAAAGAAGGGAAAATCGGGGAAGGGTAGGTTGTAAGAGGCGTGGAATGTTTTAAAACTTTTCCAGGCGGTAAGGTAGGATTGGAGGGTCCTGGGGGCGACTGCGTGAAGGATGGTGTTGAGTGATGAGTCGAGCAGGGTTTTTAGCGGGTGGTTTACGGGAATATCAACTCCGAATAGCGAGGTACCGGAGTAGGGATATGGTCCGCCTCCGGAGCCAGCGTCCTGAATTTCTGAAACAGAAAGCGAGACAGGGAGTCAGCGATTTGATTCTCCGACCCGGGATATGCTTAGCGACGATAATGAATTGGTCGCAAGCTGCGATCCAGGTGAGGCGCCTTAAGAGTGGCATCAGAGCGGGTGAATGGGAACGGCCTCTGTTAATGCAGTGCACGGTCGCCTCGTTGTCGCAATGCACTAGGATGCTTGTAGAGGACCATTCCTTCCCCCACAGGAAAGCTGCTACTACGAGAGGGTAGAGCTCGAATAGCGCCGAGGATTGCGGTAATTGCTGGAACTGGGGTGGCCACGGAGCCGCGAACCAACGACCTTGGTAGAATCCCCGAACCCGATTGAGGGGGCGGCGTCTGTGAACAGTTGGATGTCGGTGGGGAACGCGACGAGGTTTTTGTGAAAAACGATAGGCCGTTCCACTGTTTTAGAAATGTTACCCATAGCCTAAGTTCGTCGCGGCATGCATGGGTTAAGGAAATGGGGTCCTCTAGCGAGTGGACGGAGGACGCGAGTGAGAGGAGATGCGATACAAAGGGGCGACCCTGCGGGATGATGCGCATCGCGAAGTTTAAATGGCCAAGCAGGGACAAGAGTTCGCGTTTCGGGAGAACCGATTTCTCGAGGAAGGTAGAGGAGACGAGAATTATTCGGTCGATTTTCTCCTTTGGCAGGAGGCTTGGAATTCCCTAGAATCCAAGTTAATCCCTAGGAACTCGATGGACGTCGCGGGGCCCATGGTTTCTCCTCTGCGAGGGGGATTCCGAGCTCGGAGAAGACGTTTTGGACTGAGAGGAGGTGCGCGGCCGGGATGGCGTTGGGAGGCGAGATTATTAGAAAATCATCTAGCAGGTGAATGAGGTGGGGGATGGCGTAGTTGTTTGACAAAATCCAGCAGACTGCTTCTGATAGCATGTCGAATATTTTAGGGCTGCTTTTGCATCCGAACGTTAGACGTACGGCGAAATAGTATTTCTCGAGCCAGCGGACTCCAAAGAGATGCCAAGAGTCGGGATGGATGGGCATGACTTTGAAAGCGGATGTAACGTCAACTTTGGCCAGCCAGGCACCCCGACCCGCGATTCTAATCATGTCGATTGCCTGGTCAATGTCGTGGAATTTAAGCGAGAATTCGTCGAGAGGGATCAAGCTGTTAATACTTGGGAACGGGGAGTGATGAGGGGCTGAGAGGTCGATAATTAGACGTTTTTTACCAGTGAATTTCCTTGTGGCCACTCCGATGGGGCTGACGCGGAACAGGTCGAAAGGGGGATTGTTGAACGGACCGATCATGAAGCCTGCCTCGACTTCTTTTTTGATCAGTTGGTCTACTACTTCGGGTTCCATAACGGCGGATAGCAAATTTTTACAGATGAGGTTTTGTGACAGCGGGCACTCTAAGCCTGGTTTGAAGCCATTTTTAAACCTGATAGAAGGTAATCCGTAAATTCGGCGTCCGGGTGGAGGGCTAGTTCGAATTGCATGCGTGAAATATTTACGGGAGTCGTCAAGTAATTTTTGGATGATTTATTAGCGGATTTGCAGACTGGACATACGAGGCGGGCGTGGGCGCCGCCGCAGAAGCTACAAATGTGCATGAAGCGGCAGCGTGCTCTGGTGCATCTGCCCGCGTTGAAATTGTCGCAGATCTGTCTGTCTTCCATGAAAGCGGAGGCCTGAGTTGCGCTGGTGGTTGCGGTACGCGGTACATAGCTGGTAGACTTCGGCTTGCTCGAACTGGTGTGGGGAGGGGAGGAGGGGTTAACATGTGGGCATGAGGCTGTGGGGTGCGCCGCGGACCTGCACACTGCGCAGGTGATGTTCCTGCAGCCTAGGAACACCCTGTTGTGCAGGTCTGGGTCGAGTGCGCCCCAGTAGGGGCACTGGTTCCACTGCGCGACTCGCACGGCGCTCTTTGCGGAGAAGAGCTTGTGGTAGGTGTAGAAGTGCCCCCCGTAGGACAGCGCGAGTTCGGCTATAATGGCTTGATAGTCGTTCAGTTCGCGCCGCCTTTGGGGAAAAACGGAACAGATTATCTCGGTGAACCGGGAAAAGGCCATTGAGAACTCGGGGAAAGAGAGTACGCGAGATGAGTGGGTGGTTGTGTTCCTAAGGGTGACTGAGTACTCCCCGCAGTCAATCCGGCGTTCCGGTTCGGCTGCGGGAAGAAGAGAGAGCAGAGATGAAAGGTCTGCGTCCGCACCTGAGAGGATCTGGGCGCGGATGTGCTGGGAAACCGGCGGGGGTTCCATGGCGACGGCGTTAGACGGCACGGGCATCGGGGTGGCTGTGAAGAGGGAGTATGGGGATTTGGATTGGGTGGAGGCGCAGGGGAGGGTGTACCCCGGAGCTTGGAACGTAGGCGGTGGGAACGCGCCTAGGGGACCTGCGGCGGCAGGGGGGGGGAAGTTGGGCGGGGGGAAAGGAGGCTGGAAGGGAAAAGGGGGAACTTGCGCTGCGAGCGGGGGCGGGCCCGCGCTTGTTTGGAGCTGCGGGGCTGCGGGCCACTGCTGGTGGGCGGGGTTAGCTGTGGGCCACTGCTGGTGGGCGGGGTTGGCACCTGGGTAGAAGGACTGGAGTCGCGGGATAGCCTGTACAGCTGCTGGCTGCGGAAGCTGCGCGCTAGTGCCTGGGGCCAGAGCTCGGGGCTGCTGGGAAGGGAGAGGGTTAATGGGGGTGTAAAGTTGCGCTACGGAAGGGAAGCCGCTGGGCTCGTCCGGGCGCGCCGCTGCGGCGGCGGAGGCATTTACGGAACGCCGCGAGCGGTGTCCTGAGCGGGAGGACGACGGAGTTGCTTGGGCAGAAATGCTTAGGGCCCCGCGGGTTTTTTCCTGCCTGCGGGCGGGTTTAGGAGGAGCTTGGAGGGAGACATATAAGTCGTACAGCTCCGCCTTGAGCATTCTCCTGGAGACCGGCGTGTCCGAGTAGCCTAGCGCCTGTCTCAGCCCGGCTACGGTCCACTTCCCGATGGGAGGGATCGTCGGGACGGTCGAGCGGTAGGAGGAGGCCGGGGAAATCGGAGGTTGTCTTGCTGGGGGCGGCGAAGCCTGGTACCGGCGTCTGAGGGAACGCCCGGCTGGTCGGGCCGGAGTGCGGCCGCGGGAAGAGGTCCTGGGTTCGGGAGTGGCGTCCGGCATGGCCGGACTGGTCGGAGGACCCGCGACTTGCGTGCTGACGCCTTCGTCAGAGGAAGAGCTTGGCTGCGACATAGTATCCGTGAGAGAGACTATTATGCTGCGAGCTGTCAGCGGAGCGAGGTAAGACTGCTGAGTCTATATGTACCCTCTAGCTGTTAATTGCTGAGGGCTTCCACCTGTAATTAATTAGCTGGAAGTCCTCCTCCCGAACCTTGTTAGTAAACCTCATAAAGCGCTACTTTTGGGCTAACACAACCACAATTTAGAGTATAGCTAGACTGACATACCTGACATATTTTTCCACATTGTCAAATAGTTTTGGCTTTTATAGTACCACGAGGACAGTAATCTTAATGTGTCTTAATGTTGTTTAATGTTTTATAATTATCCAAAAAAAACTATCCCTGATGTATAGGCATATTGTGTGTTAGTGCGCGCCAAGTAAAAATGTATAAGTCACTATTTGCCAGGTTTCAGAAAATGTTTATGTTAAAAAGCAATGTTCTGCACAGCTGTTAAACACAAGTAACATAAACGTTTCATATGATTTGACAAGGAAGTTACCATTGGGTTTAAGGACATACAGAGTAAGTACTGAAACGGAATATTGCCTGCAATTTTTTTGATTGCAAGTTTAACGTTTGTATGCATCTTACAGTAAAATATAAGATGGGAAATATATGATGTGTTTTGCAAAATGTGTACAGTACACCCTCTGGTTAGAACTTTTCCGTTATAACCAGAGGGTGAGACTATGAGCAGAAAACACAACTTGCTTCTTTCGTTCTTTAAAAACACTCTGGTTCTAGACTTACCTTTGAATTGATGCAACATGAGTAAACTGTTCTGTCAGGTCTTCTGGGCAGATTAGAAATTGTGCTGCAATTACCTTCATGATTGACCCTATGAAGCTGGTTAACTGCAAAACCCTTGACCCTTCCACTCAGGCATTGTGCACCCTAAATCACTGTTAGACACGATCGGTCACAAGCCAAATAAGAGAGAGAGAATAGAAAAGATCTGTTAAGAAAAAATAGGTTAGGGCAAAAATAATTCATTCGGGAAGTTTCCCCTTTTCTCCAATTTAGCCGGAGATCAAAGCGCCGTTTCAGGTTTAATTAACTAAACGAATGCAGAGCCCAGACCTTCTGGCTCTTGGCGAAGGCCTTGGAGGGATCCAGAGTTGGAAAATCCACATCAGATTTAAATAATTAATATGACACCTTGAGCTGCGCGGAGAGAGAGAGACAGGAGGGGGGGCTTCATGTTTGGAGTTTAGAACAATGTCACTGCCAAGTTTAATGCCGTTTGTCCCATTGAAAATGGGCAGGAGCGACTGCAGCTAGCGCTTTGTGCTCTTCCGTGGCGGATCAGTTGGTTGCCTTTTGTCATGCTAAGGGAGGACCTTTCAGGGAGGATGTTGGCCACGCAGGTCTTGCGGGCCTGGGTTCTTCCCTGGCCGCGCGGGGTGGGTGCAGGCTGGGAAACACTGGGCCGGGCCCAGGGGAGCTGGAGCAGGGGGTCATTTTATGGTTTCTAATCCTCTTAATCCTCGTTAGAAGGAGGCTTGCCACAGACAAATCCTCTCCCAGAGGTCCTTAGAATTCAAACGTTGCACTTGAGCAACTGTATCATTTGATGACAACAACGATGGCGGACAGAGACAGAGTGAAAGAGGGAGAGCAACATAGCGACAAGATAGTGATGGAAAGTCAGATGTTATCTGAAGCCTTTGTTTTTTGGAAATGTTACGTCTCCTTTGGTGCAATTTCATACCAAAATATCTGAAGAGATTGTGACTTCTATAGCGCGTACATACACACACAGACATGCATGGTCTGACTCTCATGCTAATGGGCCTTATGTTGCTCTCTGGTCCATTCAGCCAATCTCTGTCTGTCTGTGTGTGTGTGTGTGTATGTGTGTGTGTGTGTGTGTGTGTATGTGTGTGTGTGTGTCTGTGTGTATGTGTGTGTGTGTGTGTATATGTGTGTGTGTGTGTGTACCATACCGTATGTGTGTGTGTGTGTGTGTGTGTGTATGTGTGTGTGTGTGTGTGTATGTGTGTGTGTGTATGTATGTGTGTGTGTGTATGTGTGTGTATGTGTGTGTGTGTGTTTCCTCCACTGGATGACAGCATGGGAGACTTATACTTGGAATAATCCACTGAGCCTCGTTCACATTAATGCACTTCTGCTGCCATAATCTCAGATGAGCCCTCTTCATTATCACTCAATTAAATGTGAATATGAACCGGAGATGTCTGGGACTCCCACTGACCATAGAGGCCAACTGACATGGGGAGAGCAGGCAGCACAGACACACATAGGGCTAATGATTATACCTGTAAGCTGGTCTGTAAGTTGGTCTGTAAGTTGTTTTAACTTGGTAAATGTTGTAGAAACAATAAAAGCACTTTTTCCATAATTTCTTTTGGACAAGACTATGTACTGTACGTCTTACCATTTTAAAACAAAAAAATATCAATACAACATTAATTTTAAAACTATTACTTGTTAACTTTGCACTCCCATAATTTAGTGCCGTCGACCCTAATGTATTAAAGAGGTCATGGGCCAATTTTAAAATCAGATCAGAGAATTTAATTGTCAAGTAAGTTTACAACAAACTATCAACACACACGTAACAACCAAATACAAACAATAGACTGCAATTAAATATGTCAACTGTAAATATATATATATTTATTTTATTTTTATTTAACCTTTATTTAACCATGTAGGCCGATTGAGAACAAATTATCATTTACAACAATGATCTGGCCAAGATAAGGCAAGAAAATGTGCAAGACAACAGAGTTCCATAAGTACGGAAGAGGATTAGGGCCACTGGTGAAAGAAATATTTCAGTTCTGACTTTATTCTCAGAATTCTGACATTAATCTCAGAATTCTGACTTTTTTCTCAGAATTCTGACTTTTTTCGCAGAATTCTGACTTTTTTCGCAGAATTCTGACATTAATCTCAGAATACAGGGTCAAGTAAAACAGGATGAGGTATATGTGGTTCTGTTATGCAGCATAGATAAGGCACTTGCAAATATATTTTCAAATATAAAAATACATTGGGCATCATTTTACTGGATATTCAAAGATTAAAGTGAGTCTAACAATTACATTTTGCGCATTTAGCAGACGCTCTTATCCAGAGCGACTTACAATAAGTGCAGGCATTTCACATATAGCTAAAACACAAAAAGGCAATAAGTACGTTGTTCCTGGGTGGGTGCAGGCGGAAGTGCTAGAGATAGAAGGGGTGCTAGGAGAGGAGGAATGGGTGATAATCGTAGAGGAATGATTCCGTAGTGAAGTTTCGAACAGGCAAGAGTTGTGGAGCTCCATTCATGGAGCTACTGGAGGTACAGTTTGAAGAGGAATGTTTTTAGACGTTTTTTGAAGATTGGTAGAGAGTCCGATGATCTGATCTGGAGTTGTTCCACCATTGCGGGGCAAGCACGGAGAACAATTTAGACTGAGCAGATCGGGAGTTGCCCTCCCGTAGGGATGGCACTACCAAGAGGCCTGAGGTGGCAGAACGAAGTGCTCGCGTGGGTGTGTACGGCTTGATTAGTGACTGGATGTAGGAGGGGGCGGTTCCTCTTACTGCCCCATAGGCTAGCACCATGGTTTTGTAGCGGATGCAGGTAGATCATTTGAGTGCATGGATTATATGACCGCGATTATGGGCAAGAGCATTTGAGAAATATCTGAGCAGATAAGAGTAATACAAGAGTCAACAGGTATGACACTAGTTCAGGAGAGAGATGTCCACTGTGCAAGGTGGGATTAGCATATGGGAGAGAAGTTGAAGACAGTTAGCAAGTACATAGATCAGACAGGTGTTCAGAAAGGAGTAGTTTAAAGGCAACTGGTGATATGAGTGTTTCAAGTTTTAGGGTTTTTGTAATTCAATGATTGGATATTGGCAGCCGAATGTTGGGCAGTCTTTCGGGGTGACTAAGGTAATATG
Organism: Dallia pectoralis; assembly: GCA_029465975.1. Lineage (NCBI taxonomy): Eukaryota > Metazoa > Chordata > Actinopteri > Esociformes > Umbridae > Dallia > Dallia pectoralis. Next base: position 6,779,808 of record CM055731.1, read on the forward strand.
CCTACTTGAGCATAGACTGCGGGTGTGTCAGAGCTCCCTCTGATGGTGTGATAGCTCCACCTGCGGTCGTCCTCGCCGGCTTTCTAGCTGCTGCCGAATCTCCTCTCCCAGCAAATTATGTTCTGTCTCATCACTACACCTGGTGTCCATCTCCTCTCCATCACAATATGTTCAGTCTCATCACTACACCTGGTGTCCATCTCCTCCTCCATCACATTATGTTCAGTCTCATCACTACACCTGGTGTCCATCTCCTCCCCATGACATTATGTTCAGTCTCATCACTACACCTGGTGTCCATCTCCTCTCCATCACAATATGTTCAGTCTCATCACTAAACCTGGTGTCCATCTCCTCCTCCATCACATTATGTTCAGTCTCATCACTACACCTGGTGTCCATCTCCTCCCCATGACGTTATGTTCAGTCTCATCACTACACCTGGTGTCCATCTCCTCTCCATCACATTATGTTCAGTCTCGTCATCACTACACCTGGTGTCCATCTCTTCCCCATCACATTATGTTCAGTCTCGTCATCACTACACCTGGTGTCCATCTCCACCTCCATCACATTATGTTCAGTCTCATCACTACACCTGGTGTCCATCTCCTCCCCATCACATTATGTTCAGTCTCATCACTACACCTGGTGTCCATCTCCTCCTCATCACATTATGTTCAGTCTCATCACTACACCTGGTGTCCATCTCCTCTCCATCACATTATGTTCAGTCTCATCACTACACCTGGTGTCCATCTCCTCCCCATCACATTATGTTCAGTCTCATCACTACACCTGGTGTCCATCTCCACCTCCATCACATTATGTTCAGTCTCATCACTACACCTGGTGTCCATCTCCACCTCCATCACATTATGTTCAGTCTCATCACTACACCTGGTGTCCATCTCCTCTCCATCACATTATGTTCAGTCTCATCACTACACCTGGTGTCCATCTCCTCTCCATCACATTATGTTCAGTCTCATCACTACACCTGGTGTCCATCTCCACCTCCATCACATTATGTTCAGTCTCATCACTACACCTGGTGTCCATCTCCACCTCCATCACATTATGTTCAGTCTCATCACTACACCTGGTGTCCATCTCCTCTCCATCACATTATGTTCAGTCTCATCACTACACCTGGTGTCCATCTCCTCCCCATCACATTATGTTCAGTCTCATCACTACACCTGGTGTCCATCTCCACCCCATCACATTATGTTCAGTCTCATCACTACACCTGGTGTCCATCTCCACCTCCATCACATTATGTTCAGTCTCGTCCTCACTACACCTGGTGTCCATCTTCTCTTTAGAGGACTATATAAGTTCCCTGTGTTTGGTCTTGTCTTCGTGCGGAATTGTTATGTTACGTGTGTCTGTTCTGCGAGTCTCATTTAGAGATCACAACCACTGTCCTTCATAACGAGGAAGTGTTACATTTACTATATACGCTGCGTCGCATCCTATCTATTGGATTATATATTGTATTCTTCACTGCGTTCGTTGGACATTGTTACTGAGATTGACCGTCATCTTGAACTTCTTCCATTTCCTAATACTTGCGCCAACAGTTGTTGTCCTGTAGCCCACCAAGCTGTTTGCCTATTGTCCTGTAGCCCACCAAGCTGCTTGCCTATCGTCCAGTAGCCCACCAAGCTGCTTGCCTATTGTCCTGTAGCCCACCAAGCTGCTTGCCTATTGTCCTGTAGCCCACCAAGCTGCTTGCCTATCGTCCAGTAGCCCACCAAGCTGCTTGCCTATTGTCCTGTAGCCCACCAAGCTGCTTGCCTATTGTCCTGTAGCCCACCAAGCTGCTTGCCTATTGTCCTGTAGCCCACCAAGCTGCTTGCCTATTGTCCTGTAGCCCACCAAGCTGTTTGCCTATTGTCCTGTAGCCCACCAAGCTGCTTGCCTATTGTCATGTAGCCCACCAAGCTGCTTGCCTATTGTCCTGTAGCCCACCAAGCTGCCATTTTTACAATGCCAAGCAAAGCACTGAGTTTGAAGGTAGACTTAAAAATACATCCACAGATACACCTCTAATTGACTCATAATGTCAACTAGCCTATAGGAAGCTTCTAATGCCATGACGTCATTTTGGGAAATTTTTCAAGCTGTACGTATTACAGCACTTTCAACTTAGTGCGTTTAATCTTCTGAAACACTTGAGTTTTGAACGGAACTAATCTGTCTGTAAACAATTTTTCAAACACATTTTTGTCCCCCATGTGGATGACAGATGAATAACAAGAACATATGTTTTACCCAAAACAATCGTCCCCTCTTCTGTTCCATTGGCAAACTTTTTTCCAATTTGTTCTATGCACAATTCTAAAGAGGTATACAATAACAAATATATTTCACAGTAATTACCAATACAAAATCTCAACTAAACAAAAATCGAACTGTTATAATAAAATGTCATAATACAATGTTAAAACAATTGGTAGATATTAAACCTATTCTAAACCACAATGGCTAATAAATACCTTAAAATAATTTCATTTTACCATTACTGTAATTACATGAGACAAACGTTTGAAAACTTTTTACGTGAGGTTTGCATAATAAAAATCCACAAAGACTTGACATTTCAAATTGACTCACTACCTTGACTCAGAATATAGTCTCCCAGAGCTCTGCACGCCACTGAAAAAAAACCTAAGCGTAGACAACACATTGGCATCGGCATCTTTTTTAATTCAAAGAATATGACAGGAGATGGTTAACTTGAAAGACAAAACTGCCGACAGCATACAACGGGAACCCAAACATAGTCTGGATAAAAATGGATCATAGATCGCATGGAGTAAAACACAGAGGAAGACAAACCGAACTTAACATTGACCATGCTGCTTCTTTTACAACAAAACCGACTACAGGCGACACAACAACCATTAAATCCAAAACCACTTTTCATAATAACTCTCTGTTTGTGTTTGTGTCAATCTCGCTGCTCTTTTTCCTTGTGCCCTCTCTCTTCTTCTGTCCCTATTAAGCATATGGCTTGCCTCATTCTGTCTTTGTATAACAACCTAGAGCGAGCGAGAGAGACTGATGAGAGGTCATAACAACAACCCCAGTCCTGGCCGGTCTGTCTGTCTGCATTTAGCCATGGCTGCTTGGCGGTTGGATGTCTCGAAGACACAACAGATAAAGTGCTGTCACAATAAGGAAATATCTGTGATTCCTCATTCCACTGTTAGAGCACAACACTTTTGGAATGGAATTGAGTCTTCCAAGCTTTATTCCCTACATCCTTGTTTGAATCTTGACATTTGGTGAAAGAGCATAACATACTGTAATAGGAAACTGTGTGTGGGGCATATTTTAGTCGAGCAAGTAATCTATGTCAGATTTTCGTTACACTGGCTGTCCAAATCAGATATTAGAAAATAATGAGGCTGACCCAGTTAGTTTTGTTAAATTTTATTTAAACATTTGGCTTCCTAGCTAATTCTATAATCGAGATTGATATGACTGCCCTGCCTTCTCAGGGCTCTGTGTCGCAAATCCTGTGACAGCTCCTTCCGAAGCCCGTCTACCGTCGTCACCGTGCCACTGCCCCCTCATCATCACTTTGTTGGTCTCGTCATTTACACACACCTGGTGCCCGTTCCCGCATTAGTAATTTTATATAGGTTTCCTGATTGGCAATGTCTTTGTGTGGTATTGTTACATGTTTCGTGTCGTGTACACTCTAGGCCAGGGGTCCCCAACTAAATTGGCAAGAGGTCCACTAACCCGATCAGCTCAGTAAACGAGGGTCCGGACATGCAAAAACACCCGACAATAATTCAGTTTTTTCTTTTCTTTTATTAAATTGTTATCATTTATTAACAGCTCCTATTGCACATAAACTGGCAAACATTTCAAAAGTGCAAAAAGGGAACAAATAATGCCCCTCATAATGCATTATATAAAAAAATGTTAAACAATACTTCTATTAGTGCAACAAAAAATAAAGTACACATTTTTGTAAACAAGCAAGTTTGTAAACTTAGCTCAGTGTGAGAAATTTGCATTGGCAAATTGTTAATCAATACTTCTAGTAGTGCAACAAAAAATAAAGTACACATTTTTGTAAACAAGCAAGTTTGTAAACTTAGCTCAGTGTGAGAAATTTGCATTGGCAAATTGTTAATCAATACTTCTAGTAGTGCAACAAAAAATAAAGTACACATTTTTGTAAACAAGCAAGTTTGTAAACTTAGCTCAGTGTGAGAAATTTGCATTGGCAAATTGTTAATCAATACTTCTAGTAGTGCAACAAAAAATAAAGTACACATTTTTGTAAACAAGCAAGTTTGTAAACTTAGCTCAGTGTGAGAAATTTGCATTGGCACTGGCAGCCAATCTCTTAAATCTGGGTAGGAATGGAGTCAAAGCAATTCTCAGACATGCATGCACATGGTCATTGGTCAGTTGTGAGCGGTACTTATTCTTAATGATGTTTAGCGTAGAGAAGGCTGACTCACAGCTATAGGTAGAGCCAAACATTGTTAATGTGTACACTGCCACTTTGTTAAGTACAGGAAACTTTGCCTTTGGCACAGTCTGCAGCCAAAATGTGACAGGGTCAGAGGATTCACATGTCTCTCTCATCACTACATCAGCCTGTAAATCTAATAGCTCCATTTGAAGGGCCTGTGCATTAGCCCATTTGTACATATGTACTGCCTCCTTTGAGAAAGAAATAACATTCTTAACAAAAAATGGACTTCTAACAAAGAGCATCAGCTGATCTCCCAATGTAAAGCCATCAAAGCGAGCCTTAAAGTTTTCAATCAACTTTTGGATAAAGTCAGAATGAGCAGTGACATTGCTCACCTGTATCTCCTTCATTGAAGGAAAATGTGTACAGTCCTGCTCAAGATCCATTTTCAGAATGTCCAGTTTCCTCTGAAAAGACTGAACTGCAGCCACCAAGTCACACACAGAATTGTCTTTCCCTTGAAGCTTCAGATTGAGGTCATTTAAATGCCCTGTGATGTCGACCAGAAAGGCCAGTGTGTCCATGTTACTTTCCTCTTCTAAAAAGTGCAAAAACACCTCTGCCTTGTGACTCTTTTGTTGTGCAAGGAAATCTTTAATTTCATTTCTTATCTTCCAAAAGTGAGCAAGCACTTTTCCTTTACTCAACCATCTGACATTGGAGTGCAAGAGCAGGTCATTGGCAGGAGCACCTACTTCTGATAAGAACTCCCTGAGCAGACGATGCTGGTGAGCTGATGAAGCCCTGAGAAAGTTAACTAGTGTGGTGATGGTGTTCATAACTTCTGCATGGTGCTCTGAAAGTGTGGAGCAGAGAACAGACATGTGGATAATGCAGTGATATGACAAGAGCTCTGGGTTGTCCTCTTTCAGTCGACTGACTGCACCCTTTTCTCTTCCCATCATAGATGGTGCCCCGTCAGTGGTGATGGAGACAAGATTTTTTACATCGATTCTCCTCTGTGTCAGCATTTCCTTTATGGCCAAATATATGTCCTCTCCCCTGGTATGCGTTTTTAAAGCTGTGACGCCTAAAATGTCCTCTACAAATGATTTAGTCTCCTCATTATAGAATCGGACATATACCAAGAGCTGAGCGTTGTCACTCACGTCAGTTGATTCATCAGCAGCTAACGCAATGCACGGGGCACTTTGGATGGCGCTGTCAAGCTGGGACTGCACGTCTTCCGACAGTAGCTCAGCTCTTCTTGTTGTTGTTGTGGATGATAAAGGAATCTGACGCACTTTTTTTTAGCTGCTGTCCTTCTTTACCCTCAAACAGCGTGTCTGCCAACGCCTCCATACATTCTTTCACCATTCCGGAGTCAGTAAAAGGCTTTTTATGCTTGCCCAAAATCCACTGTACACGAAGTGAGCACTCGTAGGCTCGTTGCTGTGCTGTAAGGGACTGTGTTATCACCCGTGTTGCATGCTCATACTGTCCTTTCAGTTCACCAATTTTCCTCGTCCTCGCGGGTGATCCTGGCGGGTAATTTTCATTAAAAGTTTTGTGTCCTGTCTCGAAATGCCGCTTGATGTTTCCGCTTTTAATAATAGCAACAGACTCCGAACAAATAAGACACACGGGCCTCGTAGAGCTCGATGCCGGCAAAATGAACGCGTACGCTTCAGTCCACTCATCTCGAAAAATGCGGTTTTCAGAGTCTACTTTTCTGATTTTTGACAAAGCCATAATAATTCACGAATATTATAGTAATGTGTATACATGCTAAATGTTTGTGATGTTTGTGATCTCTCCGGACCCCGACTTTTGCCAAGCTGCCCTCGCGCACGCCTGTTCAAAAATAACTTTAGGTTAAAAAAATTATTCCAAAACGTTTTAACAAAAATGTTTAGAGGTCCGGATAAAAAGGTCTTGGGGTCCGGACCTGGACCGCGGTCCGCCAGTTGGGGACCCCTGCTCTAGGCATTTACAGTGCTCCTAAACAGACTGTTACATTCTAACGCTTTGTTATTTTGATAAGTTTTACGCTGTACATGTGGTTTTTTTGCGTTGTGACTGAGTTGCTAGCATTAAACGGAGCAACACTTGCTAATTACTACTCAGTCTGGATTACTCTAGATTCTATTTCATCACATGCCGGACACTATAAATTCAAGTAAATATCTACATCAACAATGACTTGGGCAATGATGTTAGTCATTACATGGTACTGTTCTTCTGACTTGGAATCCTGTTTAATAACTGCAAGCCATTCTACAGCCCGCGGGAATTTTCCTCCGTTTTCCTGGTTGGTGTTCACATTCCATCGCTAACCAATGGGGTAAATGGCGGATGTCTGAACAGTTCCTCTGGGGAAAGCGGTCTTACCCGGACTCCCTATTCTCCTTCAAGATATTAACAAAGGTAATCTAAGCCACATGCTCTCAAAATATAATCATCTAATTAAAATCCAGACCAGAGAGGCAAATAGGCACAGATATTTTTAACACCTCACTGGAGACATTCAGCATCCCGACCTGTTTCAAATTCTCCACCATCATCCCAGTCTCCAAGAAATCAAGGGTCACCTGACTTAATGACTGTCCCACTTCCACACCATCACAGACCCAGCACTCTGCCCATTGTAGTTGGCCTACAGAGCCAACAGGTCTGTGGATGACATGATCTACATGGCTCTCCACTTCATCCTCCAGCATCTAGACTCCCCTGGACCCTTCGCCAGAATCTTGTTTTTGGACAGTTCTGCATTTAACACCATAATCCCAGCCTTGCTCCAGGACAAGCTCTTACAAATCGGAGTGCCTGAGTCCCTTGCAGGTGGATCACAGCCTTCCTGTCCAACAGGAGGCAGCACATAAGGCTGTGGAAGCACCTGTCGGACCCCTTGACCATCAGCAACGACTCCCTTCCAGGTTGCGTTCTGTCCCCTACTCTTCTCCCTGTCCACCAACAAGTGTTCTGGGTGGCTCCTCAACTGTGGATTGCTTTCACTTCAACACCATCACCCAAAACCTGGGAGAAGAAGTGTGAGCTGAACATCTCCTTTCTCACAAAGAATGTGCAACAGAAGATGTACTTCCTGCCGCAGCTTAAAAAGTACAATCCATCAAAGACTATGATAATTATCTGTTACTCTGTCCTCATTGAGTCCAGCCTGACCTCCATCACCATCTGGTACGCATCATCAGCTCCGCTGAGTCAGTCATTGAATGCAACCTTCCGTCTCTAAGTGAACTACGCGCCTCCAGGACTCTAAGACGGGCAGCAAAGATTGAGACTGATCCCTTCCCACCCTGGAAATTGATTATTCAGAACTCTACCCTCTGGAAGAAGCTGAGGTATATCACGACATTTGCACCATACATATTTTTGTAATTTATTGTTTTATATTGTTCATATTCCTTCATTATGTGTTCATTAAGTGGCACAGTAGCGGGCCAGAACAAATGTATTGTTTGTTATAAACTAATGAAACTCTCTTTTTGATACAGATTCTGATCTTTTTGCCTTACTGCAAAACATTATTCTTCTGAAGTTAGATATTGCATGAATTTACATGACTTTCTTTTGGAATGTTTGAAAAGTTACTGTTGAAATTGTTGTGCATTTTCTTAACATTTGGCAATGCTAAATGTGAAAAAACTATGCAGGATTGTTGAAGCTCACATTTTACCAACGACCCCCGATATAACTGATAAGGATGTTTTAGCCAGTGACAGTACCAACAACATGATTTGTGTTCCTCAACAGACATTACGGTTATTTTCAGGGATGAGAAAAAACCGACTTCTAAATTAAATGGTCTGTACTGCTGCTCTTAGCTGGGTGCTTAATGTTAGGCATATTGAATTACCCAGCAAAATGTGGCATTAGCATCTCCTGCTTAGTAGCTTGTTTGCCAGTATAACGTCAATAGCCTACTAGCTACAGTTCATGTAACAAGCTAGCTTGTAAAAAGTGGGGCCATTTGATGTGAATCGTTCAACAACATCATTGATAAAATCTGACTATTGTTTTTCAGGAACACATTTTCTACTGATTTGAGCCTTTACAAGCTGTTGCCTAGCGCTTGTAGACGCTTGAATCCACATAGATTTCCAATGTTGCTTATTTTTGGGGAGCTGAGTGTAGCAGTATGTCTTGTGTTGATGCAGAGCTCTGCACTTCACTTAACTTGGTGCAGGTAAATAGAAAAATGGTGGCTTGCTCAAAATGTAGACACACAATGAAAAACATTACCTATATATAAAGCTGGAATCCCTAATATTGTAGGCGCCTAAATTAGCGAATGTGTTTACGCGAGCATGAGCATTTACGCGTCTGCATTAGTTCATTTGTGCATTTGCACTCGTGTGTGTTGGTTGACAGCTTTTGAGACACTTCCTCTCTTCCCCAAAATGCTCAGGGCACGCAGCAGCACCCCACGCCCCACCCACCCCAAACAATCTCTGTTTACAGGCACAAACCTGCTCTCTCACCCTCTATGACAGCGGAGATAAACAAGCAGACACCAAAGGCATCCTGACGCACGTGTGAGAGCAGTTTGATGGGGGCATTTCAATGGAACAGGCGATGACGGGAGTCACAACACACAAGCCTGTCTCACGGTAATATCACAGAAAACTAAACCTGAGTTAGGGCAGGCCCTCTGTCAACCTCTTTCTTTTTCTGTTGAATCTCAGTTTCGCTTTTTTTACTTCTACCTCTTTCATTCATATTCTAATGGAATAATTGCAATATAAACATTAAACACACATTTTTGCACCGTTCAAAAACCTCAATTTGGCAAGATTATGAACTCGACACTTTTTTATCTTACGTGACACATCCCAAAACTCAAAACAGTTTTTGTTTTTTATTGCCTCCATTTTGTCCGCCAGTCCATTCATTCAATCCCTTTCTGTTCTCATCTGTTGGTAAATTCCATCTGCCCCTGTCTCTGTCTGTTGGTGTATTTATCGTCTTCATCCGTCTGTGTGAGCTACGGGTCAGGTTATAGCAGTACTTCAAACTTCACTGACTCTGATACCTGTAGATATGTCCAGGGAGCCTGAAAAATGTGATCTGAGCTGAGCCTGACTACCATGGGAGTCATGGAGTCAGGGTTTGGGTTGCAGAAACCCGTGGCTGGGTATAGTGTTTACACAGAAGTGGCTGTGGAAGGCCGAGGTATACTGCAATAATGCATTTTAAGAAATTAAGATTTTGTCTTCCTCCATCTCATCCTCAGATCCCGAATGGAATACTTTGTCAGGCCAGGGCATGGTGGCAGGTCTAGTGAACGGCTGGATACTTGTCTCTCTCTCTATTCCTCTCAGACACATACACCCAACCAACCAACCAACCAACCACACAAACAATCTCATTGTGCCAGAGACAGATGTGCCTGCTGTCTCCCCACATCTCGCCTGTTCTCCAGGGGGGTTCTGGGGTCTTTTCCAACACATCATGCTCTTTTTGTCAAAAAAGAAAAAGGAAGCCAAATCACCACTGTTTAGGACGTTGGCAGTCTTCCTGGTTCTCCAACTCTCCTTGCTCTCTCTCTGACTGGTGATACCCATGAGCAGTGATGGTGTGCATAAGAGGAATTATGATGGGAGACAGTCAAAGAGAGAGAGTGTGGAAAAGAGAGGGAAGGAAAGATAAAGAAAGATGGGAAAAGGGCAGATGGGTGTTTGGAAAGAAAGTGGCTCTGTTATTTTGCAAAGAGCTAATAAGCAGACACACTGTATCTCTTTCAATCACCAAACACAGTTTTATATCCGACATCTCAACCCAGACGACGGAGCGGATTATTTGTGCGCGGTTTGAGCAAAGCAAAAAAGGAAAGAAAAAAAACAGTTTACTTTCTTCGTTGAGACACACCAAGTTGATGGTAGAAGCTAAGTGTGCTACAGTCTGTGGCAGTAGAATAAACATTTTCCTTTCTAGCCTCAGGACACACTTTTCATCTGTCAAGCATATTTTAATTATTAATCTGTTTTATACACACACAACATCTGCTGGGTTTATGCTCCCATTCAAACTGACTACCACAGATGCCACTGATGGGGCACTTTATACGTTTGGAATATTACACCCTGTGTGCGTGTGCAAACACAGACCTGCACAAATAACCATTTTCACGCACATGTATGTGAAGGTAGTGACATCGCCACGGCCCTTCAGTTTGTGCCACATCTCAGGTGGAAACTGTCTCCACTGTCCTTCTTCAAACATCACTTGGTCTCGCTACACGGGCAGCTAGCATTAGCCCCCCACCTGAGCGTCGTGAGTCTTCGTCACTTCCGCGTAGCACAGCTGTGTCATTTCGACCTGGGACTAACGAGGACGCCAAGGGGTCCGCCGTGGGTCAATGCAGTTAGGCCCAACACTTTGTGTGGACGGGTGGACATTGGGAAAGAGCTACCTTCTCACGCAACTCCAGCTCAAGCTGCCAGGTAACCCCCCCCCCAGCACATGTGTACTAGCAAAAACATCCTCGGTTGAGAAAGCATTGTGATCATAAGGCAAACTGCTTGGCAATACATGTTAGTTAGAAACATCCTCAACTCAATTACGCACGCGTACATAACTATCCCGATCACACAACCCGAGTGACACGTAACGAGGGTGGAGCCTTGACGACGTTTGGCTTGTCCCGTGTCTCCCCAGTGTGCCTTGGTGAGCAAGCCCAACACAAATTGTGTAAATTAATTTATTTTTCCCGTCAGCGCAAAAATGATGCCAGATTAAGTCCATGAATATATACATGGACCAGGCCTGACCTGTCTAGAGACGCATGATTTCCCCAGGGGCATGCTGACATGATGGCGTGTGTGTGTGTGTGTGAGTGGGTGTGTCGTTCCCCTGACACGGGGTGAGGAGATCTCGTGAACAGGTCCAAATTGAGCTTAATCTCATTTTCTACTTTGTGCTGGAACAGGAATGAAACTGCAAAATTGCACCTTAATCGACGGTTCATAGCGCCCCACCCCCACCCCCGTTTCTCCACATTAATTTTTTTACCCAGCAAACCCACCCAGCGTCGGGTTCGGGCATCCATCACGGTCGGCGGCATGACTACTTGTCTTCCTATTTTCTCTCTCTGTAACAGAGAGTATTTAAACAATCAGCGGGTTAATGTGGTTACGCTTGGAACAATCATGAACCCATCCTGGCGGTCGTCCGTGTTCATCCCCGCTGTAATCCGGGGAGATTTGGATTTCAGAGAGAATCTCTGTTGCGCTCAAGCGCATCTCCATCGTGGGCAGGAAGGATTCAATCAGTCCCATGGGGTTGATTACACACGTGCACGTGCACTCATGCACAAACGCACACAGACGCTCCGAGCACACAAACGATGTCTCTCGCTGTCATACGATAGGCACAGGTGCTTGTGATTATCCTGGTAGGAAAACGGTTGACCAACCGACCAGTCATTAGCTGATGACTGGCATTCGTCTGTCTGTGAAGAGAGGGAGAGATGGATAAAAAAGAAACAGGGTTCCCAGTCATGTCCACAGGCATTCCTCCTACGAAGAGGAGAGAGAAGGAACATTTCTTCAGTTTTGCATTCCGGCGTCGCACTAAACATCTCTTCGGAAATCAAAAGAAGCACAGCCACCCAAAAAACAGCTATTTCGGTCGCGAGTTCAGAATCTCCGCGGGGCAATTCTAAGCGTATCCTCGAAGCTACCAGACAGTTTACCACTACTAGGGTTGTCTGTGTGGAGTGCCACAGTAAAAACGTAAAATGTATTTTGGCAGCAGACCGTAGTGTAATGGAGGTGTATTTACCCGATGGGGATTGCAAACACTGAGAGAAAAATGTAGAACCTGATGCTCATTAGATGCAGAAACGGATGCTCATTCGGTAGCTAGGAGTTGACTCCTGTTTAATGTAGCGGCTGGGGACTGCCTTGACTCCCCAGTCTACTAACCAGGTGGCTCAATTAGGTTAAAGACAGTGTCTGGGAGTAAACGGAGAATTCAATCAGATCTAGATCAATGTTTTTTCTCATTGCAGCCTTCATTATTTGCAAGTCAATGATAAGTTGAGGAGAGAAATAGAGAAGAAGCCCACTAGGCTTAGTACAGATGAGTGCTGGTGGAAATGTAATCCACATTGACTGTGTAGCTCAAGGAAGCAGCAATAATGTATTCTGGATGTGAAAAATTGGTTGTGAACAATGCTAATATCAGGGATATTGTTTGTGGTTGTGAAAAATGCATATATCAGCAATATCGTTTGAGGTGTGGAAAAATGCTAATATTATAGATATAGTCGGTCGCGTTGAATGCTCATAAGATAGCATTGGAGAGGAACAATTCTCAAACTCACAACCCAACGAATTCTGGGAATGTCATTTAAATATGCCTGAAGTAGAGCTATATTTAATGTCTTTTGTAAATGGTGAGAGATATTCCACTGCGTTTGCGTTCGCAACAGAATCAGGTATTCAGCAGGTGTGCATGTTAGGGTGGATGCCCTCATTACAGTTAATAACGAACATACTGTTGCCACTGAGTATCTCCTAACGATGTTGGTGACCTATACACAGCCACCCACAACACAAACATGCAATAACGAGTATACACACACACACACACATTTACAAACAGATCCACATGTACGCAGACATTACCCCCCCCCACACACACACACACCCAAACACACGCGTCTCTCCCACACACAACCACATTGGCCGAGCTGCTACCAGGCTGTCAAGTCCAGAAATAATTAGGCATCAAAATGAGTTTGCCTCATTTTTATTTTATTCATGTCATGAAACTCTGGAGACAGAATAATGCGGTTAACATGCTCTCATCAGGAATTTTCATTACACAATTACACGGGTACATTACCAGAGCAGAGAACACAGGGTTACCGTGGGGATGGAACCCGTACACACACAAGTACACACACAAGTACACACACACAAGTACACACACACGTACACTCACGAGTACACACACAAGTACACACACAAGTACACACACACAAGTACACACACAAACACACACTGCATTGCACAGTCAACTCTTTTACATATAGTCTTTGTCTTTTATTGTCAAACAGTCTTTTGTCTTTCCTGATAGGGATAACGTCCAATAGCTAGCCGTGTCATCTTCTCTCTACAATGCTTTGATTTTGACTGTATAACATTTTAATCACTGTTAGAGCACTACTAGAAATTCATGGTGAAACAATTTATAAAGGGTTCACTTAACAAAATGCTACCAGAGTTTCCCACTAAATGTCTAGATATTTGACACAGGCTTCATGTGCATGCCTTATTGCCTTTAGTTTCTGGGTACCTGCTTGCATACATGTGTATGGTGTATGTGCAGTGTATGTGTGTATGTGGGTTGGTGTAGCAGCGGGATCTGATTGTGTCCATATAAACATTAATGTAACTGTATAATTTAGTTTATATAAATACATAGAATGATGATAACTCCTTCAGAATCGTTTCGTATCATTAATTGCTTGTTTTGGCGTAGTGTGCACAGCAGTACAGGGTGAAACTCTGCAGTGCTTATTTTCTCCCATCGACCTAGCTCTCACCCCTGTGACCCTGACATTCCTCGCTGCAAAGTGTTTGATATTGACACAGATTGCTTTCATGCCTACTTAAGTAACATCATATGCTTCACATCAGAGTATGCTCTGGCTAGCTGGGTTCCCACTGTAGCTCACCAGCATTACACCGCACGTAGGTCTGTGGTCACACAAAGACACGCGCCAATTCGAACACACACTGCTACCGCATTTCATTTGCCGGCATTTTCGTTTAATCCTCAACGTCACAGTGATCACATCATTGACATTGTGTGTAGGGGGTTTTCTGCATTATTTATTTTGGTGTGACATAAGACTTACTTACAGCACTCATCGGGACCAACCAATACTCTGTAGATTAGGACACATCCCATCAAGAACTGTGTGTGTGTGTGTGTGTGTGTGTGTGTGTGTGTGTGTGTGTGTGTGTGTGTGTGTGTGTGTGTGTGTGAGCTCTTGCGCAAATGTGCGTTACGCTCGACAAAGTATGGCAGAAACGATATAACATTTTTATCACCCAGTAACATGGGGTTTATTTGGCTGCTCAGCTCATGCTCAATTACCCAGCATCCCATGGGGTTAGGGGGTAAACACACATTAGACAGGCCTGATATATTTCCCTGTGAAACTCTGAATTACTGAACACATTTGCACACATATACATACAATGTCTTCAGAAAGATTGCAGAACTTTTCTTTTTCTCCACATTTTGTTCTGATTTATTTTGTAACCAACCACACCTCATAATGACAAAGTGCAAGATAGTTTTTTCATTTATTGAAAAAAATGTAATGACAGTTGGTGTGTCCACACTAGTGACTGGTACTGTATCTCATGTTTAGACACTACCATTTCAGTTTGAAAGCCCATAAGGGAATATACTGAAATGATAATTTATTTTCACAAATTCATTTTAATTTTCAATATATGTAAGTGTTATGTACTTTCCATTGCATTTCCCTTTATCTAATTTGGGCGTTCTATGACAATATTCAAATGAATATGGTTTGACATTTTATTTTCAAAGACGTACACTGCTTTTCAGTGGACAATATTGAAATGTTAGTGCGAAAATAAAAATTTAATATAAATACTGTAGCCTAACTTTCCATTTATACAATAATTATTTAAGTCTTAATTAAAATGAAATTGCACTTTCTAACTATTTGAAAATGAAAATGAAAATAGCATTTGAAGTTTTATTTGAAGTATTTTTTTAAACATTTTTTTATTTAACCAGGTAGACCGATTGAGAACGAATTCTCATTTGCAACGGCGACCTGGCCAAGATAAGGCGAGAAAATGTGCAGGACAACATACAGTTACACAATAAATACACAGAACACAGGAGTGCAAATAGCAATGGGACACAATAAGGCAATACAGGGTCAAGTTATACAGGATGTATGTGGTTCTGTTGAGCAGCATTGCAAGGTAAAACCTCACAACTCTTAGGACAAAACTCCAAACTCATCACACTTGTGACGCAGCCAGTCTTTCATTCAATACTTGCCATAAACATCTCTCACCACAAAATTGTTGATTCAAAATATAAGTTTCACATGAAATGTTATGGGAACATATGTTTTAAACACCAAAACACAACATAATGACATATTTTCAGTTTAATAGTTTTAACAACCAGTGAATCCAATAACGAACAATGTCAAATACATGTTTCAAATCTCCCAAAAAAATGCTAAACGTAATATGCTACAGTACTGTATAAGACAGATTACAGCTTTCACATTAGGCAACAATATAATTACATTACCCAACATTTACAAAATCAAAATATTCCATACTGTAAAATCTATCCTGTGTAATCAGTTTGTGATCTATGAAGACATCCTCTACAAGCATTTGAGCAAATGTGCTCAGATATAAATGTAACATAGGTATACTCTCTATAATCAAATGTAAACAGTTACTGTAATTACAGTCAAACAAATGACTAACTACTACTGTAAATTAAAACAAAACATAGCATTTAGCAGACATTATATTGGCACAAGCCTGCCTTGGGTATTTGGCCACAGATTCTCATCCACATCACAATGAATGACTTCATTGTTTATGCACCTTGTGAACAAACCTTTTGTCATGGTGAATCCATGCTTGACATTGGTCTACACTGATGTCATCACATGCCTCACTAATGGCCTGAAGGAGAGTGGCGTGCCCACAGGGTTGGTGATTATAAACCTTCCACCTTTATACAGAAAATAATTCCTCAATAGGGTTGGAGAGCATGAGGGCAGGTAGAGGGTTAGGAATCAGGGATGTGCCTGAAACCATGTTGAACCACTACTTCCTGGTGAAACCTAACATTGTCCCACACAATTACATGGGTGATCTTTCTTTGGTGAAAAGTTCAGATGATAGAAATGTGAGTGAATGTGAATCAACTAATCTGCCAGCCTCTGCCATAAGGCTTCGGTTCACCACATGATCAACAATTATGGCCGGGACTTCATTAGAGACAGCAGTTATGTCTCACTCTCTTTGACGATCAGCGTTTTCACCGTTCCCATGCCCACCTCACCCATCCCTCTGTTGGTGCCCATGCCTAGCACTTTTACATTTCCCATGCCCACCACCTTTATGACAGTTCCCATGTCCACCACCTTTATGACAGTTCCCATGCCAACCACCTTTATGACAGTTCCCATGCCCACCACCTCTATGACAGTTCCCATGTCCACCACCTTTATGACAGTTCCCATGCTCTCCACCTTTATGACAGTTCCCATGCCCACCACCTTTATGACAGTTCCCATGCCAACCACCTTTATGACAGTTCCCATGCCCACCACCTTTATGACAGTTCCCATGTCCACCTTTATGACAGTTCCCATGCCCACCACCTTTATGACAGTTCCCATGCCCACCACCTTTATGGCAGTTCCCATGCCCACCACCTTTATGACAGTTCCCATGCCCACCACCTTTATGGCAGTTCCCATGCCCACCACCTTTATGACAGTTCCCATGCCCACCACCTTTATGACAGTTCCCATGCCCACCACCTTTATGGCAGTTCCCATGCCCACCACCTTTATGACAGTTCCCATGCCCACCACCTTTATGACAGTTCCCATGCCCACCACCTTTATGGCAGTTCCCATGCCCACCACCTTAATGACATCTGACGCATCACTTGTCTACGACTTCTGCATATTCCTTGCTGTCTATCCTGCTCCATGTTGGAAGAAAGGGACAGTGTTTACACCCTCCTTTATATCGTGACCATTTACTGTAAAGTTAGCACTGTGTAAAATCAATCAGCAAAAATTAATATTTATAAGTGTTGTTACATGGAATTTGGATGTTCATGTAAACACACATTTTACAATATTTGGCTGACCAACCTAATTTAAGTCTATAGGTTTACCAAATGGTTCACTGATTAACTGTGTTGTACTTAGTCAATTGAACACGGGATGAAGTTTGGAAAAAAAACAGCTTTTTTGATGATCTGCTTTAAGATTTTAACAACATAGTTGCAATAATAGTACCAAAGCGATAAGAACACGGTAACATTTCATTTTTAAAGACTCTAATGTGCTTTGCAGTGGACAATATTTCAATACAATACGCTAAACGGCGCCCTCGCAGTGTTGCCAACTTAGCGATTTAGTCGCTAAATTTTGCGAATATTTAGACCCCTCTAGCAACACATTTTTAAAAAAGCGACTAGCAAAAAATCTCGCTACTTTTTCTGGTGTTATTGGAGACTTTTAGAGACTACCGTGAAAGCATGTATCGTCGTAACGCTCTTACTCTGATACTCTTCTCTACGAGCAGCAGGTGCTACCGTGGGCACCACGCCCGTATCAAAGCACTAGCAGCAGTCCCTCCCATCTGCAGTCAGAGCAGGAGATGTGAACCCTTCCACGTCTACACTACAAATGAATCGCGCATGCGTGAAGCCGCCAATGACTGATCTCACCCTGGCTTACATTTAAAAAATCTTACCAAACTTAAGGAAACTAAACTTCCACAACATTATTCCTCTCGCGTCCATCACAATTGATTGCAAAGCTCAAAGGCAATGTTTCGGAAATACAGGTAGAACATAATTGAGGATACATTTATTTTTAACGACTAACACCGCTAGATGTTTTATCCATGTTGTTTTGTTCATTACTGAACATTAAGTGCATTAAATTAAACTGTAGGTATGTCTGTTGCTAGGCCAATGATGGCAGTGGATTGGCTGGTAAGGGAAGTTATAACTTTGGCTGATTAGCTTGAGAGACTTCATCTCGCCAACTAAGGCTCGTGACTGGGCAGTTAGCTGATATTTTTGCAGAACTCTCTGCCATTTGTAATACCGACGTTGACGAGGTGGTGTTTGGATTTAAACGAGTTGATGGAGAAATAGTCCAACACAATTCGGTCTGGCTGCCCAGTTCATCAAAGAACTTGAAAATGAAAATGCATTTGACCGGGGGCTGTTTAGCGTATTGCATTTGTATTGTCCATTGCAAAGCACATTCGAGTCTTTGAAAATTAAATGTAAAATGCTGCTTTCCTTTCAATTTTCAAATAGTAAGAAAGTGCATTTTAATTTTAATTTAGACTTAAATAATGCTTGCACAAATGGAAAATTAGGCTACATTATTTTGAAAATGAAATGTCAAGCCATTATTCAATTTTCTGAGATTTCAAAATGGAAATGCAATTTGGATTTCTGCATTGTCATTTGAATATTGTCTTATATGTCGCTTACATATATTGCACATTTTAATGCTTAATATTAAGATTTGAATATAGTCCCTTATGGGCTTCTATATTCCAGTCCTTGTTTTTTAAACGCACACACATTATTTCCATTAAAATAGCATCAAATTCATCAGATTTACATTGTAGACAAATTTTGTTGTAAATGACAGTTGCAGCTGGAAACAGATTATTTTAATATAATATCTACTTAGATGTACAGGGGCCCATTATCAGCAACCATCCATGTTCCAATGGCACGTTGTGTTTGCTAATCCAAGTTTATCAAATTAAAAGGTAAATTGATCATCAGAAAACCCTTATGAAATTACGTTAGCACAGCTATAAACTGTTCTGCTGATTAAAGAAGCAATTAAACTGGCTTTCTTTAGGCCTTTTCAGTATCTGGAGCCTTGGCAACTGGGGGTTTGATTACAAGCTCCTAATGAAGAACAAGAAATGAATGGAGTGGCCAGCACAGTCACCGGATGTCAACCCACTTGAACTGTTGTGGGAACAGCTTTACTGTATGGTACAAAACACGTGCCCATCAATGAGGGGCATTCTCTTCAGATTACATTGACAAATTAACAACTAGCACTGTAGTGGCTGCAAATTAAATATTTGTCGACTAAAGCAAAGTTTAAAGGGAACCGTTTTTGTTTCATTTAAAATTATTAAATAATTAAATAACCTTGTCAATTACTATATTTCGCTATATTCCCTATTCAAACAAATCTCATGTATTTTTTCATGGAAAACAAGGACATTTTAAAGTGACTACAAACTTTTGAATACCAGTGTAAGTATTTAGACCCTTTTTTGTAAAAAACGCCTTTATCAAGCATCACAGTGCCTCGTCTTTCTGGGTATTTCTGCCAGCATTGCACACGTAGAGTTAAGGCAGTTCAACAGTTTTTCCATCGTTTTTCCATCTGGCTCAGAATGGAAAAGTGTTGGTAAACTGCAATCTTCAGGAATCCCCAGAGATGTTCCATGGGTTTCAAGTCCGGGCTTTGGCAGCTAACGAGAGTATTTTGCTCCATCGTTCTTCCCTCAACCCACACCAGTTTCCCATTCTCTGCAGCTGAGTCTCTGAGTCTCCCACCAGTCTCTGCAACCACCAAGCTGTGCTGTATAGATGGAATTAGCCTGGTGATGACCAGTACTTTTTTTTATCAAGATGTAGCGTCTGGCTTTAATAAATAATAGTTCGATTTTGTTTAAGTCGGACTATAGAATATCTTCCCTCATGCTATCAGTGTCCTTTAAACAGCATGTCACACAAATTCAGAAGTGGCTTCTGTCTAGCCACTATAACAGAAAGCCCTAATTGTCTAGTATGCAGAAATAGCAGATTTTCCCATCTCTACTGGTTACTTAGTTGTAAAGACGACAGGCTCTAGGAGGAGTGTTGTTGTTTCCAAACGTGTTCCATTTCACAATAATGCTGACCACTCTGCTCCTGGCAAATGTCAATGCTTCAAGGACTTGTTCTATGCTCTGACATGCACTGTGCAGTGTGGAACTTTTGAATAAAAATACTTTACTACAGGTTCTCCAATCACGGATGATCAAAAGACACAAGATGCATCTGAACTCAGTCTAAAGTGTCATCGCAAAGGGTCTGAACACTTATCCATGTAATGTATAAAATTAATAAAATGCTATGTTTTTGCATTGTCATAATGAGGTTTTATGTGTAGTGAATTTTTCCCAAATTCTATAACTTATAAAGTGAATACTTTCCAGTGTAAATACTTCAAGTTCTGATTTAGACTTTGGTGTCACGTAGGGTGATGTTTTGTTGCACACGGGGAGTTTAATGGGGTGCACTTCCTGTGTTCTGGTGATTGTACTGAATTGAGCACAGCTGTTTTCAGTTGGCATTTAGCTGTCTGCTGTCAACTGTTAGCTGTGTTTGTATTTTAACAAGTCACCTTCTACGCAATTTTATTTAATTCACAGTTCATTAATTTTTTCCATTTGTTGTGTCTGTTTTATAAGTAAATTGAACTCCATGAAGGTAATTTAAACTTCGCAATTGGCTTTTATCCTACACTTCACCTGCATGGTTTGTGATATTTGGTATGATTGTGGAGATTTGTGTTCTCGTTACCTAGCTACTGATGCAAACACTGATCTAGCCATCACAAGCCTGTCTACTGAGAGCGTTGCATAATATGTTTTGTAGTCAGCATGAGTCTCAACCGATTTCCGGCACAAATGTCTGCTGGTTGCTTAATATGACAACATATTGTAGTTTGTTATCTTGTATTACTGCGTATACCATGTATATCTTAGAGATGTAGTTTTTTTTGTGCATTACCACATTACAGTTATCAATTAAGGTATTGGAAATGCAAACATACTTGTTTCACTTTTTACCAATGCCTGGCTGACTGGAGTGTTAAGCAGCAGAAGTGTGGGGGTGTTTAACACTCATCTGCCCTCTGAGTCCAAGGCGCTTTAACAAGTCTACTTTATGCTAACAACACTCACATTTGCACCTACCTGTAGGTTTCTAAGGCAATCTCTGACATTCTGTGGACCTGGACCAACATTTAATTATATTTTACACCTGGCATGATCTGTCTCCATTATGAAACTAAAGAGAACAATCAAAAACTAAAAAGAACACAGATCTAGAGACATATTCATTATTCTCTACACCAGCAGAACACAGATCTAGAGACATATTCATTATTCTCTACATCAGCAGAACACAGATCTAGAGACATATTCATTATTCTCCACATCAGCAGAACACAGATCTAGAGACATATTCATTATTCTCTACATCAGCAGAACACAGATCTAGAGACATATTCATTATTCTCTACATCAGCAGAACACAGATCTAGAGACATATTCATTATTCTCTACATCAGCAGAACACAGATCTAGAGACATATTCATTATTCTCCACATCAGCAGAACACAGATCTAGAGACATATTCATTATTCTCTACATCAGCAGAACACAGATCTAGAGACATATTCATTATTCTCTACATCAGCAGAACACAGATCTAGAGACATATTCATTATTCTCCACATCAGCAGAACACAGATCTAGAGACATATTCATTATTCTCTACATCAGCAGAACACAGATCTAGAGACATATTCATTATTCTCCACATCAACAGAACACAGATCTAGAGACATATTCATTATTCTCCACATCAGCAGAACACAGATCTAGAGACATATTCATTATTCTCCACATCAGCAGAACACAGATCTAGAGACATATTCATTATTCTCCACATCAACAGAACACAGATCTAGAGACATATTCATTATTCTCCACATCAGCAGAACACAGATCTAGAGACATATTCATTATTCTCCACATCAACAGAACACAGATCTAGAGACATATTCATTATTCTCTACATCAGCAGAACACAGATCTAGAGACATATTCATTATTCTCCACATCAACAGAACACAGATCTAGAGACATATTCATTATTCTCCACATCAGCAGAACACAGATCTAGAGACATATTCATTATTCTCCACATCAGCAGAACACAGATCTAGAGACATATTCATTATTCTCCACATCAACAGAACACAGATCTAGAGACATATTCATTATTCTCCACATCAGCAGAACACAGATCTAGAGACATATTCATTATTCTCCACATCAACAGAACACAGATCTAGAGACATATTCATTATTCTCCACATCAGCAGAACACAGATCTAGAGACATATTCATTATTCTCTACACCAGCAGAACACAGATCTAGAGACATATTCATTATTCTCCACATCAACAGAACACAGATCTAGAGACATATTCATTATTCTCTACATCAGCAGAACACAGATCTAGAGACATATTCATTATTCTCTACATCAGCAGAACACAGATCTAGAGACATATTCATTATTCTCTACATCAGCAGAACACAGATCTAGAGACATATTCATTATTCTCTACATCAGCAGAACACAGATCTAGAGACATATTCATTATTCTCCACACCAGCAGAACACAGATCTAGAGAAATATTCATTATTCTCCACACCAGCAGAACACAGATCTAGAGACATATTCATTATTCTCCACACCAGCAGAACACAGATCTAGAGACATATTCATTATTCTCCACACCAGCAGAACACAGATCTAGAGACATATTCATTATTCTCCACATCAACAGAACACAGATCTAGAGACATATTCATTATTCTCCACACCAGCAGAACACAGATCTAGAGACATATTCATTATTCTCCACACCAGCAGAACACAGATCTAGAGAAATATTCATTATTCTCCACATCAGCCTTATCGGTCTACATGTTCCCTGTCCATTTGAATGTTTATACATCTGTCGTTCTGTCGGCCTGCTTTTCTGTCTGTCTACTCTGGTCTCCCGGCATATTTTATCAATTCTTATGAATAGACTCTTGACTGGGAGCGTGACCCCATTAGATCATCCTATCTAAAGCCAGTCATGAGACCAGAGCAGGATCCCAGGGGACAGGCGGAGACCTGTCAACCATAATCACTCTGGGGGATGGAGAGGGGAGACCGGAGTAATAAGGCAGAACGGAGGATAGGGGGCAAGGAAAGGGAAGAAGGAAAGGAGGAGAACATGATGAAAGGAACACATTAAAGAGGGGAGATGGAGATAAAGAGATGGTACTTTCGTGTCGTTTTGCTCGGCAACGGCACAGCATCTGCAATGCTAGTAGTGTTGATTCCCACATGAAACCGTAGGAAATAGTAAGGAAATATGAATGAATTTAGTGCTCATCCACGGATTCCCCATGTCTCTCAGACATGCATTTGTCAGTCACATATACCTTAAAGGGTAGGTGCATTGATAAGGAACTCGTCAGTACATGATGTCCCACTATTTTCATCATACAGGACGCCATCATTTGCATATGTGATCAGGATATTTACCGTGGCATGCGGAATTCTGTGAAACGTTGTGGATGTTGGAACTGCTGTTGTTGATGCCTGCCCACATACATTAACCCATCACAGGGTAAAACTGCTACCTCACAGTTAAAATCAGGATTTATCCGTAACATGCACATTAAAGGCGAGTATACACTGAGATTCGTTTTTCTGTCCAGTCTGGTCAAAATGCTAATGAGGACGACAAGCATACGGATGTTTGTGCAGAAATTCTTTAATTGTGGAAAACTCAAGTTGTCACTGACTTTTTGGATGGCCGGACCACTGCTGGTGAAAACCCCGTAGAGCGGAGGGTCTGGGCTGGCGTGGTTGAACCCGGTCTGAAGTGGCAAAACAGTTTGGCCTTACCGTTTTCGAGCTCCCTCAAAAAATTTGACATCTGTGGTATTAGGTTATGTGACAAAACAGACATTTTACGGTACTATAGTGGCATTTGTATGTATCCAGCACAGGGCGAATATGTAAAATGACCATGCAGTTTAAACAGCTTCTTGTTCGAGCCCACCAGTCAGACGGGACACAATACGGCTACGCCATGGACAGGTAACTGTCCGACAAGGCTACCTTGTCACGTAGCATCTAATCGGTTTGGCCAGGTCTTTAGATCTCCCCCCTCCACGTCCTTCTCCCTCTATGCTCTCCCGTTTGTTTTCGGTCCTCCCGGCATGCATTAAAGCCTTGTGTCTTTCGTGACGCCAACATTAATGTTGGTCGACCGTCGGGTTTGGTGATGCCACGGTGCGTATCAGCGGCTGTCATGTAAACATGTGATCTCTCCAACGCCGGTAATAAGTGTAGCAAAATGCTACGGCGGTCTGTCACTCAAACCTCTGGGGCTGCCAGGCAAACAGGACAGTCTTTATCATCGCTAACGCTCTGGATATACGTTCAATTGGGAGCATTGGTCGGACCCATGTGATCTCACACACACAGATCTATTCTGTAGACACATGCACACAGACAAATGTTCACCGAGGGGCCACCTGCCACAGTGTAATGATCCGAATATAATAATAATTCACTGCTCACTAATTTACTCGCGTTCTTACGTTCTATTGCCCTTCGCCTCCAGATGATTCCTTCAGAATGCGGTAGCTGAGCGTGTTTGAAGCACAACCCACGCAGTCCGTTGTGAAATATGTGTGTGTTTGTTTGTGTGCATACATGCTTGGGGTAAGCTGACCTGAGTACCTTTATGTCAATCCATCTCTCTTACGTGTCACATCCAAACCCCTCATTATCGCTCTCTCCCTCCCTCCCTCTCTCTCTCCCTCCCTCTCTCTCTCTTCTCTCTCTCTACCTCTCCCTCTCTATCTCTCCCTCTCTCCCTCCCTCTCTCTCTTTCTCTCCCTCCCTCTCTCTCTTTCTCTCCCTCCCCCTCTCTCTCTTCTCTCTTCTCTCTCTCTCCCTCTCTCTCTCCCTCTCTATCTCTCCCCTCTCTCCTCTCTCTCTCTCTCTCTCTCTCTCTCTTCTCTCTTCTCTCTCTCTCTCTCCCTCTCTCTCTCCCTCCCTCTCTCTCTCCCTCTCTCTCTCTCCCTCTCTATCTCTCCCTCTCTTTCTCTCCCTCCCTCTCTCTCTCCCTCTCCCTCTCTCCCCCTCTCCCCCTCTCCCTCTCTCTCTCTCTCTCTCCCTCTCTCCCTCTCTCTCTCGCTCTCCTTCACTCTCTCTATCTCTATCTTGCTGTCATTGGCATTCAAGCAGAGTAGCTTGCTTTTATTTAATTCACACTCTGCTTCTCTCTCTTTCTATTTCACTCACTCTCGTGCTCGTTGTCATTTAGTGGTGAAACATGGTGGCATAAAAATACCTTCCCACTCGTTTGCTTTTCAAACCACTATTTAAACAGCAGATGTCTGGCTCAGCGGAGTACAAGAGAAGAAAGCGACTCGGCGCTCCAATAATAAAGCCTTTCATAATTTTGTGAGGTGAAACAGACCACCGGAATGCATTAAATTAATTCTCCTGGTTGTGCTTTCAGCTCCCTCTCACTCTCTGTGTCTCCCTTCTTTCTTTGTCTTTATTCTTTCACTATTTCTCCGTCTTTTAAATATGTAGATCTCTCTTCCTCAATCTCTCCGTATTTCCCATCACATTACATTACAGTCATACGCAACATCCGTTCCCACATACAGCGGCCAATACTCCTGGTGATTGGTTGCTGTTTCGACTAATAGGAAACGTTGAAGCGATCAACAACAGTTGAATTTTTGTGATATCCACTGTAATATTCACTTTGTGATATCCTGTTCATGTCTGATGTGGACACTTCTATCTATGATGTGAGTAGGCTGTCGATTTATTGGGAAATACAAAATAGCCATAGTGTCCCATTTTGTTCGATAGGGTTATGGCACATAATCACACTGGATGTGTTCGTTGTAAAAAAAGGAAGGAGACAGACGGGGAATGGATTGGCACACACACATGACACACCCACACACACAGACAAATGACACACACACACACAAATTACACACAAATGACACACACACACACACAAATGACACACACACACACAGACAAATGACACACACACACAAATTACACACACAAATGACACACACACACAGACAAATGACACACAAATGACACACACACACAAATGACACACACACACACACACAAATAACACACACACACACAAATGACACACACACACACACACAAATGACACACACACACACAAATGACACACACAAATGACACACACACACAAATGACACACACACATAACACACACGCACAAATGACACACACACATGACACACACGCACAAATGACAAACACGCACAAATGACACACACACAAATCACACAAATGACACGCATGCACAAATGACACGCACACACAAATGACACACATTCACAAATGACACACACACAAATGACAAGCACACACAAATGACACGCACACACAAATGACACACACACAAATCACACAAATGACACGCACGCACAAATGACACGCACACACAAATTACACACATTCACAAATGACACACACACACAAATGACATGCACACACAAATGACACGCACACACAAATGACACACACACACACAACTGACACACACACACACACAAATGATATACACACATGCACATATGCAAACATGGTGTATTATTCACTACATCCCCACTGGTAGTTTCTGATCCAAATGTCCAACAGATCAGTTGTACTCTATTTCTAAGTCCCGTATGCAGCTGTGTTTATGAGGAGATGCATCTGGAGGCTGAGGGGGACCTGGTCCATAGATGTGCTCTAATGTGCCACACAGATTAGAATGATAAGAGAGGGGGGGCCCTGGTCCATAGATGTGCTCTAATGTGCCACACAGATTAGAATGATAAGAGAGGGGGGGCCCTGGTCCATAGATGTGCTCTAATGTGCCACACAGATTAGAATGATAAGAGAGGGGCGGGGCACATTGTCACTTGATGCAGTCTCAGGCGGAGCAGTGATAGCTTCTTCTCCTGTCCCTTCCTATATTAAACGGCGTTGGACACAGCAATGGTGATATTGTCAGGCGCACAGACAAACACACACACATGCACAGCTCCCTGATAGGCTAGCTCAATCTGACAGCTTCATACATCACAAAGCAGAGAACAGCCATCACTTCAAAGTGGTGCGAGAGAGGGAGAGGTGTTGTGTGTGTGTTGTGTGCGCGTGTGTGTGCGTGTGTGTGTGTGCGCGTGTGTGTGTTTGTGCGCGTGTGACGCAACCCCTCTCCTCTGCCATCTCAGATCTATACTGCCTCTGACATGCATCGTGCCGGGAACCTTTGAACGCTGGATCCAGGTGGCTAGGGGGAAGCCTGATGGGGGGACTCCCCTGTGGATCGACGTTAATATCTGTGTAACCTCTGTAACAGACGGAAGATGAGTGACACGCAGAGAGTACATGACAGCTTGTTTAAATGAAGGTGTGTTTATGTGTTTGTGTTGTTGATGACGGTGGTGGTGATCTGGGGGTCGGGTTTGAGAGATGGCACATGGCAGCTGCTCTCTTCACCGTTGTGTTCCAGTTAAACACACTGGTTCCTATCAACGCAGTTCTCTGCCAATGGCCGCCCTGGCAAATAGTGTTGGTCATTGAAATATTAATGATATGTGCGATGTGTAACTTCTATACACTTTAGTGAGAGAGTGAAAAACAAAAAAAGAGACCGATTGGAGTTAAACTTCTTGTGGTAAAAGATGCCGTGCTTTCCGGGCAGAACTAATATCATTGTCCATACAAACGCATAGCAGTCAGCAGGCAAAACTGACAGCACCCGAATCTTGGTCGTAATCTTTGGGATGTAATGGTAGGTAATCATGTGAAAGTGATGTGTTTTAAAGGCAAGATGCGGTTACGTTAACCACTCTCATGCAAATTGATTTTAAACATTCACAGACAGACAGGCTGACAGACAGACAAGGCTGACAGACAGAGGGGTTGTTTAGACCATCAGTGAGCCCGGGTAGATATTAGTTATGTTGGTCACATGTGAACCGCGTGTTCCAGATGTTTTTGCCGGATGCAGACCTGCCAGTTATCTGGAAGCACAAACACACAGGCGGAATACACAGTTATAACCACCATACTCTGAATGACTCATTATAATGACCGGATTTTAACATTGTGTTACTTTTATGTGGGGGTGCAGCAGGGTTCTCGCCTAAAAAAAACCTTTGGTAACTAGTTACTGCAGTTGCTGCTTTTATTGTGGGTGTTCTAAATGCATTTTACACTGATGAGGCAAAAAAGTATGTCCACCTGCCAAACATGCTGTGGTCCTCCTCGAGCCACAGATTCAGCGCCGACTGGCTGAGACATGGACCTCTGAAGCTGTCCTGTTGTATCTGGCACAAATACCTAACCCTGCTCAATCAGACTGACATCTGAGGCGCTTGGAACTCTTCATCATGTTCCTCAAACCGTTTCCCGAACAACGTGTGAAATGCGTCAGGGAGCATTATCCTGCTGAACGAGGCCACGCCCATTAGCGAATCCCATTGTCATGATTTCCTGGTCTACAGCTTGTCAGGTGTCAGATTGACGTCCACATGAATGCCCAAAGCCAGGGTTTCCCAGCAGAACATTGCCCAGAGCATCACACTCTCTCCACCGGCTTCTCTTCTCCCAGTGCATCCTGGTGCCATAGCTACACACAGCTAAACGGCGCACACAGACATGGCTGTCCACGTGATGTGAAAGAAAGCAGGAATAATAACTGAACCAGGTGACCGTCTTTGGTGATGATTAAGATTGCTCGCTTCACTTGTCATACTATTTTGGCTCATCATTGTATGTACCTACCGAATCTCCAAGAAAATGAAGAACTCAAGTATTTCTAGTGTGTTTAGTTTAACTGTCACAACCCCATCAAAATCCCTGGGATTATGTTTGGAAGCATTGTACATGAGCAAATTATACAGTGTCAGAAAGTGGTTCAAACTATTATTTTGACATCATGGATGAACAGTCCTATTATATTAAGGCAGAGAACATTTCCTCAATGGTATCAAACCAATGATTAAAACTTGCAAAACCCACAATATCTTCGAGACATAAGTGTAAATTGGGTCAAAGCTTAATGCATGTATATCCATGACAGGTTGAGCAGACAAAGAGCACGCGTAGTCATGCAACGGAAACAGAAGTACTGCTCACAGTCTAATAATGCAAAACAACAGTCCTTTTAGGGACCAGACTTTTTCCTAATTATTAATCAATAAAGTAATTTCCTCCAGTTTTTCCTGAGAGATACTCTTATGTCTGCCTGGCTCCTCGATCAAGATCAGGAAAGGAGAGAGAAAGCAAAGCTGCAACAAGGGGAAGGAGAGGAATACATAAAGGGGGTGTGGACAGAGAGAAAGGGGTTGATTATAATTACAGATTTTAGCTGCCTGTGCCGTAGCATAACCTGTTCATTACTGTGTGAGCGAATGTGTGTGTTTGTCAGCCAGTGAGTGTGCAGCGTGCGCGTGAACACACCCCGGCCCGGCTCCTTGCAGAACCTACCGTCACGATCACGGCATGCATCCTGCTGTATGCGCGGAACCCCACACACAAGCGGCCCTTTTTGAATTGAAGCACACGGAAACCTGTTATTTCAATTGACCTTTGTCACATCAAGCTGTCAATGATCTCAGTTCGGCGTCTCTGCATTCTCCATCACAGGGGCAGGCTCTATGGTAATGGACATTGGTTTTGGAATATGGCCTTTAGGTAAAAGAGAGAGGAGAGACGGATAAACGCAAATGATGTGGAGAGGTATTTAGCCCCAGTGTATTTGGAAGAGCCGGCATGCTTGAGAGACTGCCAGCAGCACTTATGGTAATGGTCTGAGGCCCAAAACCCAAGTGAAACCGCGCTGTGTTTTCACCTCAAACTGTGAATATTATTGCTGAATAAAAGACGTAAGCCCTTAAAACATCTATTGACTGTTAAGAGACAAAATTGCACGATGGATTTTATAATTTGACAAAGCTTTAGGAGTTACGCAAATCACTATATTGACGTTACTTGTGTTTACTGAATAAAGAACCATGAAACACAGCTTACTTATACTGTGAACGTGATGCTAATTGCTGAGGGTTCGAGATGAAAGGCTCAAAACAATTGTTTTCTGGATTCCCTTTGCTTACCACACACACACACACACACACACACACACACACACACACACACAGTGGCAGTATAAGGCTGATGAAATTACACAATTTGCCTTTAAGAAAAGATGAAGTCATTTATAATATATAGAATCCTTCCAGAATGCCAGACGCTGTTGATGACTGTGTGATTTGTCTTACTGGTGTCGTTTTGTGGCTTGTCCACTGAGTGTATGCATTCAAAATGGTATTACCTTGTTATTACATTATTTGCTTCAAATTAATGATTGACAGTGCCGTCGTCTGTCATCATGTTTGCATGGTTGTGTTTGTGGGTGTGTGTTTTTGTCAGTTAGTTGTTGTCACTGCACAGTTCCATAAACAGAGTAAATAATAGAAAATATGAGTTACGTGATAAAAAAATATGAACATACTTCTGTGTTTCTTCTATCCAGAGCACACGTCATTCACACCTCACATTTAACCACTTCAACATTCAACCAAATCGTGTGGTTGTTTGTGTAACAGACTATTATTTTTTACCAGTCCTAATCTCCAAATATGATGGTTTTATGGATAGATGCAGGTACACATCTGAAGCCTTTCCCTAAATGTTCTGTTCATCTTAAGGGTTGGTGAAGAGTGATAATCAATGAGAATAAGAGTTGTGTAAGTCCTGGTGGCTGTTGGTTTTCAGCAATGCCATTTTATCTTTTATACGTTACATTTTTTTACCCCTGCCTGTCCCAGCCAATACCCCAGTCTCAGTACCATTCTATACCCCAGTCTCAGTACCATTCTATACCCCAGTCTCAGTACCATTCTATACCCCAGTCTCACCCCAGTACCATTCTATACCCCAGTCTCAGTACCATTCTATACCCCAGTCTCACCCCAGTACCATTCTATACCCCAGTCTCACCCCAGTACCATTCTATACCCCAGTCTCAGTACCATTCTATACCCCAGTCTCAGTACCATTCTATACCCCAGTCTCAGTACCATTCTATACGCCAGTCTCACCCCAGTACCATTCTATACCCCAGTCTCAGTACCATTCTATACCCCAGTCTCAGTACCATTCTATACGCCAGTCTCACCCCAGTACCATTCTATACCCCAGTCTCAGTACCATTCTATACCCCAGTCTCAGTACCATTCTATACGCCAGTCTCACCCCAGTACCATTCTATACCCCAGTCTCAGTACCATTCTATACCCCAGTCTCAGTACCATTCTATACCCCAGTCTCACCCCAGTACCATTCTATACCCCAGTCTCAGTACCATTCTATACCCCAGTCTCAGTACCATTCTATACCCCAGTCTCAGTACCATTCTATACGCCAGTCTCACCCCAGTACCATTCTATACCCCAGTCTCAGTACCATTCTATACCCCAGTCTCAGTACCATTCTATACGCCAGTCTCACCCCAGTACCATTCTATACCCCAGTCTCAGTACCATTCTATACCCCAGCCTCAGTTCCTTCTCTAGGCACTACCCTATATCCAAGTCCTGGTGTGAAGGGAGTGCTTACTTAGTTACCCGTTCCTTCCGATTTACAAACACATGTGAATCCCTCATGGGGTATTAATCAGTAGCAGAAACCTGCACACTTATAGCTGAGCCAAATCCTTTAGAACCCAAGCTGTTTTCTGGACACTGCAAAACATATCATTAAGGGCATGTTAAGTAGAGCAATAACGTCAATCTGTATTTTTTTGCGGTTTCTGCAGTACTTCTTCTTGGTAAGGACATTATCCCTTTTTTTGTGCGTATGGGCAGACTCCTGATTTTAACTGACACCCAAAAAGTAGAAACATAAACCATGAAATAGACCTCAACATGAGAGTGAGGAAAGATACAAAAAAGTGTGTGGAGTGACACATGCACCCGTGCACTTTTATTTGAGTCTCTGATCCGATATCGTGTTCTGCTGCTGAATCTTATTGGGTGACAAAAGTGACATCTGGGCACAGCAAGGGGACCGTCCACACAGGCAAACGAAACGAAAGACCCTGCCAGAGACGAGGCCCCGCCCGAGAACTGAACAGCCGTATTATGTAAATCGAATTTAGTTAATTCAGTGGTCCTATTTGAGGGAAATCTGCCACCAACACCTGCCACTGCTTCTGAAGGCAAAGACACAGATCAATTGTGACACAGTCTTCATTAGATAAACAAGGCAGGTTCCCCATAACAGCATTTGGTAGAAGGCACCATCAATTCTCATACATTTAGATCACAGAGATTGGCGATGACACCGAGAACCACCAGCACATAGACTCTAGACTCGCAGGGGTGAAGGCAGGGTGTGAGCGGGTTTGTGTGCACGTGTTTCCGTGCACGGTCTGTGCACGGTGAGAGAGTGCGCGTACGGGCCCCGACAGCTCCTGTCTGGGTTGTCTCCCCACCAAACACGATGACGACTAATGTATATTTCAGCTCCAGTTCTGCAATCAAAGATGTTCAGATGCGTCATGTACATTTCATCAAGAGGGGCAGCAGAGGGGAGTCAGAGACAGCCGTATGTCTGTCTGTCTTTAAGTCCTACATCTCCTTCACTTAAACTGTCTTCCCCTGGACATGGCGCTAGTCAAAGAGTGTGCCAGTGTTTACGCTCGCACTTGTGTCCGTGCATGCTTGGGTGTATGTGGATGTGTCCTTGGCATGCGTGTTCAAGCATGTCTTTGCTATGTCAGAGTGACATACTGCTCTCAGTACTTGACGCAGAGTAAGACGTGAAGAAAAATCACGCCTGCACTGTGATCGTGGCAGACGATCGCTGTAATTCATGTTTTGAGAGCAAGAAAGGCCTATAGCCTGTGGTTGTGTGTGTGGGAGGGAACATTTCCAGTCATATAATTACATTCATATCAAATTTAATGTAGAAGCATAGAGGATTACAGGGTAGGAGTGAGAAAAAGAAATGTGATTGTGTGTGTGAACAAGTTATGCTAGCGAGCAGGCCTGGAGAGAGCTGCAGGCCTCCCTAGCTCTAGTTTTGGCATGTCCTGAGCCAACCGAGTTGTTTTTCCTAATGATTAAATTGTCCAAAACAGCATATGCTCCCCTCCGCATCGTAATGTTCAATTAGACCTGTATAAATTTGATTTTGTTGTCTCTGTGTTCATGCTTGAGTGTGTGCACGTGTGCACGCGCTTGTCTGTGTGTGTAATCTGATTTCTGCTCGTTAATTTTTGGTTTGAAACACAATATGTAAAAGACTTTACTGTAGGTGTCCTTTCGCATGCATTAATAACAACCTTTTTAAAATGCAATAAATCATATATTAACATTAATAAATTAATAAAATCCCAAAACTATGGATGCACCAGTCCGATATCTAGTACATCGCCCAAAAAATAATAATAATCCGATACAATCCATCAGCCTATGGTGTAACTGCATTTAGCTACATGCCGTAAAAAAGAGGTGTATTGTGAGACAAGCAACATGTGTCAGGTGAACATAGCTAGGTGAAATATGAAATTAGATGGTTAGATTTAGCAGAAGGCATCCAAACACATGTATTATTAATCGGGCCGTCAATTTATTTCAAAAAATTAACTAATTAATCGCACAATCCTGTGATTAATCGCGATTAATCGCATTTTCCCCAAGTTGTTTGAAACAATGAAATAAATCAATTAACACAATGAAGTATATTTTAAATACATTATTTTATGATAGTCTCTCCCGTGAACAATACAGAATAGTCATTCTTATCAAATATAGCAACTTATAAACAAAGTGTTGAAGTGCAAGTTATATATTTAAACCCTGAAGGTTATCAAAAATACTGGATCATCTTGGCAATAGTCCAAATGAAATAAAACATTTTCAAAAACAAAAAGTGTAAGGTGAAACCATCAATGTCAAAGATAGATTATTTTAGAACGTAAGCCTATAGGCCAAAATAATTGCACTATATGTAAAGTTGCCAGGTTAATTTTAAAGAAGTCTATAACAGCCTTTGTAATATGAATGACAAACAGAATGAAGTGAAATTAAGTTTGGTTATGTCGGGTTGGTTAGGGTCTCCATGAGAGTGACGTTCTCTGCTTTCTCCAGCAGGTTATGTCTCAAAACAATTGTTTTAGAGGGTAGATTGTATGATGGGGATCCCAATGCAATTGGAATGATTTATTTCAGTCCCTCGTCTTCTACTGTGTTTATCGGGCGGCAGTTTCTATCTATTTATCTAAAACATCGGTTAACGATTACTTGTTTGGTCAAAAGCCCGATTTGGCGCACCGTACAGCAGTAACGCGCGCGGATTGCAACATCAATAATGATCGGGTGTTTCTGTCCTATATACTCTCTAGTAACGTAAATAATGACCATGTGTTTGCTTTTATATGATAAACTAAAGACGAGCTGCTTCTATGGTATTTGAATTCGGTTTAGCAAACCGAAACCGAAACTTAATAAAGTGGTGCGTTAATTGCGTTAAATTAGTTTAACGCGTTAAACATTTGAAATTAACGCATCAGATTAACGCGTTAAATATCCCAGCCCTAATTATTAACAGATCTGTTGTTTAAAGACGGGGAAAAGATGGTTCCGGATTAGTATCGATATCAGCAGAAACTCAAGTTTGCAGTATCGTAAACGGTATCGTGCTATTGCGACATCCCTACCCAAAACTCTATAAATTAGTAACCTTTATAAGAGAATGTTATATTTCAGCTGGCTTCCACTTAGAATCTAGCAAAAAAACAGATTATCATTTTAAATTGAAAATATTGGAATTTGTCATTAGCTGGCAACATTTTTAAATTAAAGGTTTAAATCTCTACCTGTTGTACAGGACTCGTCACTCTGTTCTTATATTCTCAGTTGCAAACAGTTATTGTTATAACAACTAGCACTTAGCACAACTAGCACAACTAGTCTGGATTACAACACATGCAATGTTATTAAAGTACATGCTTCATAAGGGTCTATATAGCAGATGATACAGGAGTTATCATATGTACCTGTGACGAGTGGTGAGGTTTTGTAGCTGCTCGGACGGTTTATGGTGATGCACAGGTCTCTCTTTGTTTACGTTTGTTTTCACAGCTGTTTTCTATCATTAATTAATGGGGCTATAAAAGGTGTTGGTAGTTATCCATGGTGCTTAGCATTGTTTCCAGTCACACTATAGTAGGGTGAGTGTATTTGTCTACAGCTGTTGTTTTGTATGGAATTGTGTAAGACGTTATATGCACACTTTTAGTTCATTTATCACATTTAGTAGTTTCGCCGTTTACGGTTTGTTTTTAGTTCATGTCCTAAATAAACCAGTGTTAATACGGATTATACGGCTCTGCAAATGGCTTCATGCACTACACCTCGGATGGTTCGTGACAGTACCAATATAGTTCATCCAGTGGAGTTTCAATTACAACACCGGTCTAATAATATCATTTGTATTTTAGTGGAAAAGAATAGACTACATGTCAATATGTCTTCAGTACTACTACCTGTCCTTAATTCCAGACGATTTTATTAAATTACAACACGATCGATCATGTCTGCCTAAAGTAAGGATAATGTATCCATGACACATTGGGAAGATGTATTGAATTACCTAAATGGTCTTTGTAAAATGGTTATAGGTTTAGCAGAAGAAAGAAATGGATTATTAACAGATTTGTTGTTTTAAAGAGAGTGTGTATTAGGGATGTGCGTATTAGGGATGTGCGAATATGTCACGAGTGGTGGACACTATTTCTCCACTACGGGGATTTAGTGGGGTGCACACATTATTTCCGGTGTGGTTGTTTAGATTGTGCACACCAGGTGTTAGTCAGGTTATTAATAGTCATGTTTAAGTCGCTGGGTTTGGTTACACTGTGTTGGACATTTTTTCAAGATACAGTTAATTAGAGGTGACTGTGTGTTGTTATGTATCACTGTTTTACATATCTGTAGTATGTCACTTGTGTCGCACAATTTGATTTAATTCAGTGTCTAGGTTTTTCCGTTTGTGTTATGTGTTTGTTTGTTTTATTTATAATACAAGTTCATCTTATGGATATCTGTGTATGTATTGCCTCTCCATAAGGTGGGTGATAGTGGAGATCTCAACAAAATTCACCCAATTTCAAGGCTTCCTAATTTAGCAAAGGTTCTTGAGAAATGTATTTGAAATGCAAATCGATCCGGTTTTAGACCTCATCATAGGTCATCACTGTAACTGACTAGTTGTGAAGTATTCTCTGGATGCTAAATTGACTTGTGCTGCACCGTTCATTGACTTGAAAGGCCTTAGTCCTGCTGCATGTTTCTGGTTTTATAACTATCTTACCGACCGAACACAATCAATTGTGCTGGATAAGGTTTGGTCGAATGATCTTGACGTACACAGAGGTGTTCCTCAGGGATCCATCCTAGGAGCTGTTCTTTTCACTATAATTATATTGGGCAATTGTCATCAATCGACCGGCGTAGTGTGGTGAAAGCCATATTGAAGAGCCGTGTACTCCGTTTTCGAACAGGTTTATTAAGTACTGAACGCAAAACAAACCGATAACGGCGAAAATGCTTACTGGTTTAAATGAAAGTAAAGTGCGTGTATTGCGTCTTACATAAGAACTCATTCCAAGCCCCAATAGCAATATACTTAGAACAACCACTCACCTCTAATACAACTGTGACATGAAACAATGCTGAACAAGGAGTGACTTGTTAGCTTCCCTTTTATAGCCCAGTAGATTACAATAAGAAACAGCTGAGTGACAAAACATAAACAAGGAAGTGAATCACCGAAAGGTCTGTGTAGCCACGCCCCCCCACCATTCATGACAGCAATCTGTAAATAGTTGTGCCTTTCACTAAATGCTGATGATACTATTATTCATTCTTGTGCTCCAACAATCAATGCAGCAGCCAGTTCACCATTTGATTTTAATAAAGTGTAGACTTTTAAAAGTTAAATACCAGGAAAGACAAAAACATCATGTTTTTTAAATCCTGTAAAATGATCACACCAGTCTGACAACTGTACAATTTTGATTTTTTTTTATGATTCAACAGGTCCCTTCATACAATTACCTTGGAATTTGGATTGACAGTGACCTTTCATTAAAGAAACATACCAATGAGCTTGTTAAAAACCTACGTGTAGTGGGTTTCTTCTACAGAAACAAATCTTTATTTTCCTTGTTGAACAGGAAACACATTGTTCAGTAAACTTTCCTGCCTGTACTGGACTATGGTGAGACAATAAACCAACGTGCATCTGCTTCTACTCTGAAGTTGCTTGACTCTGTTAATCATTGTGCCCTATGTTTTATTTCTTCAGACAGTCATAATGCACATCACTGCAGTTCTAATATACAGTGATGTGTATTATAACTGTCTGATGTAATATAACGTAGGGCACTATGATAAACAGAGTCAAGCAGCTTCAGAGTAGTAGCAGATGCATACACAAAGCCCTACACAACAACAGGCTTCTGGTATACTTAACATCACTGTTGACATCTAGATCGTCTGGATCTTTGGGTAGTTCTGCCTTGTTTTTTAAAACACTTCATCTGTCGAGTAGTAGACAATTACAATTTAGTAAGGGTGCCTTAGGTCATTTAAAAAAAGTTTGATTTTTATAGTGAGTATTTTGTTTGTATTAAGAGATGGCTAATGTCACTGTGTCTGTTAATTGTATGTATCTGTCCTTAATGGTTGGGTTCAATTTGTTGTTACCAGGGCATGATTGCAAATGAGACATGGTCCCAAAGTGTCTCCCTGGATAAATAATAGTAAAATAAAATGTAGCAATATAACTATGTTTTAATATATTTACTACATGCTACATTAGCACAATGAGGCAATGTAAAAATTATTGACCTATCAAGTAAATAACTGTGAAGACTTTTTTGAACAACTGCTTTTCGTGTTTGCCCTGACCAGATGGTGGAAGGAAATGTTGATTTGGCTCCTTAGTTTCCCACCTTAAGCTGAAACAATGATTATTTGCAGATAAGATAATAAAGCATTCACTAAAGAATTTATATACGTACTGCACATTCAAGAAATTGTGGATAGATGTGTTTTACATGCATATTCCCAGAAGGAAAACCACAATGAAATATAAAACAGCAGATGAGGTAATTATTAGGACAAGTAAGATGCAACCTATGTGACTGTGCATTTCATACTTTACCTTGGACATTTGTGCTTTATTATTGTTTTGTGGTACTTTTTAAATGCACACGTGTCAATGTCAAAGCATAAAACAAAGTAACTCTTCATACACCTCTGAGAATGGTGTCAAGGTAAACTGTAGCACTATGCATTTTCACTATGAATGAAAACATGATGAAATCATGAGCTGGCCGACAAAATACGTTTTTTTTAACATCTATTTCTTGCAAAACATACTGGATTTTTTCTCTATAAAGTAAAAACTATTTTTATAATTATTCCTTGAAAGACGAAAGATTACATTACTTTGGCGTTAGAAAATATTACCCATATTTGTTATCAATTAAAGAGAAATGTTCATTAAAGAAGCAGATGTAATAACATACTTGTTCAGAAACTGCATAATTTAAATTGTAAAACAACAGCAAGTTAGTTCAAACTAAATCTACTAAATCCTTAACTTGTGACTCATTTCTCAACTGTGTTATTTTTTGACTATGACATTTTGAACATTTGAAAAAACATGAGATTAATTTGCAGCCTACAGGAGAAATTCCTTGTACATTAATAAGGTACCTATTTGTGATACAATTGATTCCGGATTGAAATGTTCTTCCCTCCGCTTGATTAAGCGTTGACGTCTGAAATTTAGGGATGGTTATTTTTTTTCTCAAATATGGCCCTGTGAATTATGGTCACTGGAAAAGAATCAGGCTACATATTGCCGTAAGAGCTTACTTCATGATACAGCTACTTACCACCAGCAGTTAGAAGTGTTTTGAGGATGATATTTTACTTTGTATTAGTTACTAGTTAGCACTGTCACGTCTGTGTTACATAAAATACAATGATGAGTCAAAACATTATGACCACTCGCAGGTGAAGCAAAAAACTGATTTTCTCCATAGCACGGGCACCTGTCAAGGTCTGGGTAGATTGGACGGTCAATCAATTTTCGCAGCAAACTTATTGGATGCAGACAAACTGGGTAAATAAAACGCTGCAACATAAAGCAAACGCGAGCTTACACAAAGCCACTTAACAGTTATACAAATAACAGTAACTACTTTAACAATACATTCACCGACATGAAATTTAATGTATAATCAATGTCAAGCACCCGTGAACCTAACCAGGGACCTTAAATAGCCCACTGATTAACTAAACCCAAAACGGCTGTGCTTCTAATTTACACCATACACAGAAGTGCTCTCCCATAACGCCCGGTGTACAAACCAGCTCACCCATATGTGACAGTACTCCCCCGAAAAGGTTGGGCTCCCAGGGAGGAAGGGCGTGAGGGAGGGATGGCGGGAGGGAGGGCAAAACCCGAAGGCGATGATTCTGCAGGGGGTCTCCCTTGTTCTCTGTCAAGGAGGCATTTTTTTATTTCTCCTTCCCGATCTGTCCGGGATAGGGGAGGGCAGCAGAGGAGAGACCGGCAGAGGAGAGACCGGCAGAGGAGAGACCTTCCAAATGGGATGTCACTATTTAGAGCAGTTGATAGGGTGCTTGGCTGTAGGTTCCCACAAAAAGTGATATGCGACTGTATGTGGTAGTCAAAATAAATTGGTTTATTAGAATTTTAAAAACATCCACAATCCAATTCACTTCCCTGGTGAATGTTTTTCAAAAAAGTTTGACTGAAAGTCAAAGTACTGAAAGATCTTGTTTATGCAACATGCCACAGACAGGATAAAACACTTACTGTAAAGTTGACTTATGTCTGTTTTCATATCACAGCAGCTAGGACTAACTTATTGACGGCTTCAACACTACACATGTGTGATGTTTTCTACTAAATATTGATAGACATCAGCTTCTCTATTCATTCAATTTCAAAACCTAGGCTTACACACACACGCAGAACCAGAGCAGGCGGAGCAAGGTGATTGGCTTCAACATTAAATCAGAGGCTTTTGCCACAGCATACTTTTACAGCTACTTCCAGGAAGAGCTGCCTCAAAGGTATGCAATTCTGACAATACACCAAAAGCATATTAGGTGGATTACTTATGGATGCTTTCCCAACAGCTTTACTGATACAGAGTTTACTGTGAAGTGTGGAGAAACCTGAACAGTCTTGTTTGTCAATTAACACAATGAAGTATATTTTAAATACATTATTTTATGATAGTCTCTCCTGTGAACAATACAGAATAGTCATTCTTATCAAATATAGCAACTTTATAAACAAAGTGTTGAAGTGCAAGTTATATATTTAAACCCTGAAGGTTATCAAAAATACTGGATCATCTTGGCAATAGTCCAAATGAAATAAAACATTTTCAAAATCAAAATGACAAAGTGTAAGGTGAAACCATCAATGTCAAAGATAGATTATTTTAGAACGTAAGCCTATAGGCCAAAATAATTGCACTGTATGTAAAGTTGCCAGATTAATTTTAAAGAAGTCTATAACAGCCTTTGTAATATGAATGACAAACAGAATGAAGTGAAATTAAGTTTGGTTATGTCGGGTTGGTTAGGGTCTCCATGAGAGTGACGTTCTCTGCTTTCTCCAGCAGGTTATGTCTCAAAACAATTGTTTTAGAGGGTAGATTGTATGATGGGGATCCCAATGCAATTGGAATGATTTATTTCAGTCCCTCGTCTTCTACTGTGTTTATCGGGCGTCAGTTTCTATCTATTTATCTAAAACATCGGTTAACGATTACTTGTTTGGTCAAAAGCCCGATTAGGCGCACATTACTGCAGTAACGCGGATTGGCGGATTGCAACATCAATAATGATCGGGTGTTTCGGTCCTATATACTCTCTAGTAACGTATAAAATGACCATGTGTTTGCTTTTATATGATAAACTAAAGACGAGCTGCTTCTATGGTATTTGAATTCGGTTTAGCAAACCGAAACCGAAACTTAATAAAGTGGTGCGTTAATTGCGTTAAATTATTTTAACGCGTTAAACATTTGAAATTAACGCATCAGATTAACGCGTTAAATATCCCAGCCCTAATATATATATATATATTATTATTATTGTATTGCAATGTTGGGGCCACATATATATACATGTATATGTCAGCGGCCGAGGCGCAATTCAATGTTGCCAACAACGCCACCTAGGTAAAATAGTGGAGCCCTAGGAACCCCGAATAAATATATGATAAAAGCAAGGTTCTTTTCAATTTGGGCGAGAGCAGTGGCACAGCAACCCAAGAGGAGACAGAGGCGAATGTATAAACAACTAATATTTATTTATCCTAACAAAGTTTAAAATACATATATAACAGAAATGTCCAGTTTCTTCAGCGCTACAGCGCTACGTTCTTAGGAGTCCGGGCCGCCGTATCCCCAAACGATCCGCGCCTGGGCACAAAGAACAAGGAACCAGTACCAAATCCCAGGTAGCAACCCAAAATCACACACGGTAATTGACACAAAAGTGTGACTGGACTCCACCCCAGCAGCTAGCACCGTAGCATGGAGTACACTCCCTTCAACACACATCAATGGCCCGTACTCACGATTAGCCCGGGCCGTAATGGAAATCCTTTTTTTACGGGCCCAGTGTGTGAAGAAGTGGCCTCGTACTCATGGGTGGGTGCTGCTGTTCTACAGGGGTCCACGCCAACTGCTTTTCTCCAATACCAGGTTGCTGGACAAACCAGCATGTGTTGGTGTGTTCTGTTTTTTCTCTGCCTCTGGTCCAGGCTTCCTGTTTAAATAGTCCAGGCCCCGCCTCTGGCATGCACCCATAGGTCCATTATTTGTGGCTCGTCACCGAGGACAATTGGTTAAAGCAATACACGCACACTAAATCAACTCAAAGCACACAAGAAAGTATATATCAAAACAACTCAAAAACACAATAAATCATAATAAACATGCAACACAATTGTCGACCATGTGACATATATACCACAAACCACCTCAGGCTACCTGTCAATCAATTCTT
The DNA here is from genome assembly GCA_029465975.1 of Dallia pectoralis. Taxonomy (NCBI): domain Eukaryota; kingdom Metazoa; phylum Chordata; class Actinopteri; order Esociformes; family Umbridae; genus Dallia; species Dallia pectoralis. Next base: position 6,822,165 of record CM055731.1, read on the forward strand.
ACAGTTTTTTTTCTCCAAAATATTTTTTTCTTTTAATAAGAGTATTACTCGGACCCTGTTCTAAAGTCAATGCGTGACAATTCAACTTCATTACTATATATATTTATGTATCTCACGAAAGTGAGTAAACCCTTCACATTTTTGAAAATATTTGATAATATGTTTGCATGCGACAACACTGAAGAAATGAGTCTTGGCTACAATATAAGTGAGTGCACAGCTTGTATAGCAGTGTATATTTGCTGTCCCTACGAAAAAACTCAACACACAGCCATTAGTGTCTAAACCGCTGGCAACAAAAGTCAGTACACCCCTAAGTGAAAATTTACAGAGATATTCATTGAAATTTAGGTAATTAACTTTGTCAAGAGTAAGGTTCTGTAGTAACGCTGAGCCATAAAATAAAATATTTCTCACAAATTAGGTGTTGTGCGTTTATTTAAAGTAAAACATACCATAAACTACGAATACACTACACACTGTACAAATGGAATGTTATAGTGCTTATACAGCGACTTACTATAACATTTAAACAGCACTCTAACACAACAATCACCATAGACAGTAACAAAGTAACTGGACATAGGAACAATATCCAACACCATGCACCAAGACCCAGTGACTTTTATAACAAACATAATCACCAAATATAAAACCTGTCCACTCTAATCACCCACATCAGATTCAGGTGACATACTTTTTAATATACAGGAATAAAAGTTAAAAAATGTATGTCTGAAATGTATTTTTTAATAAAGTTAAATGCATTCAACATATAGTCATCATCCATTCTATATACATTTTGCATTATAAAAATATATATGTTTTTGGATGGGTATGCTTACATAAAACACATTTTTTAAGTTAGTGGTTGTGCCTGGTGTAAGTGTAGGTCGGTCCAGAAGTGCTGCCTGTGAGGAACAGAGATCTGTTCCTTTCTATGCCGGAGTTGGCATTCCCTCGGCCAGCGGAGAGAGGGAGAAATCAAGGACAATCGAGTGCACCTGAGTTTCTCCGCACCTGTTTTCTGTTATGGTCAATTAGTCTAGTTCGTTTCTGTCAGCCAGTGTCGGGTCATTATTTTAATGTTTAGATGTACGTAATGTTTGAAATTACGTTTGTTTGTTTCGTGTTTGAGATGTAAAGCTACTATCCAAGTTCTCAGTGATAGGCAAAACAGGAACTATCACGAAATAAAGACATTACTTTTGAAGAAAAATCTGTGCCTGTGTCCAATACCTGCTATGGAGCCGAAACGTTACAGAATGACCCGACCCAAAAAAAGGACACAGCAGAGCTTAAAATACTAGTCGCCAGAATACCACCCATGTCCAGACCGAGTCCGCTTCCCATGTTCATCCTGAGTCCGCTTCACATGTCCAGCCAGAGTCCAGTCCAACTGTCTTTCCCAAGTCCGGTCCCCCGGTTCTTCCTGAGTCCGTTCCTCCGGTCCTGGGTGAGTCTCCCGGCTAGTCTATACCTTTGGTAGGGACACAGCCCAGGATCTACCAGGAGGATGCCAAGACGGACATGGCACGAGAGAACTGCCTGCTGGGCTGGCCATCTCCGAGCCAGCCGGTTCGAGAGTCGAGCTCGTTGAGGGAACGAGGGACAGGTTCCGATTTTGGCCCACCCTCCCTGCCCTTTGTGTGTGGGTGCTGCAGGAGCAGCGCGTGGGGGGATACTGTGAGGAACAGAGATCTGTTCCTCTCTATGCTGGAGTTGGCACTCCCACGGCCAGCGGAGAGAGGGAGAAATCAAGGACAATCGAGTGCACCCACCTGGGGTTTCTCCGCACCTGTTTTCTGTTACGGTAAATTAGTCCTTGTATTTAGTTCAGTTTGTTTCTGTCAGCCAGTGTTGGGTCATTATTTGAATGTTTAGATGTACGTAATGTTTGAAGTTACATTTGTTTGTTTCGTGTTTGAGATACCACGGGTGTTCATGTAAAGGTACGGTGCGATCTGTTGGATCTTTGTTTTTCGTTTCTATCCAAGTTCTCCGTGATAGTTCCTGTTTTGCCTATCTCAAAATAAAGACATTACTTTTGGAGAAAACTTAGCGACTGTGTCCAATACCTGCTATGGAGCCGAAACGTTACACTGCCCTAACGTCAGCTGCAACTGCTTTTATATTATCTCAGTTAATTCGCCCAGACTGGCCATTTGGAGACAACTGGCTGATGATACTGAGAGGGATCCTCTCCATGAGAGTAACAGACAATAAACACTGAGGCGTAGCCAATTAACATATTTTCAGTAGTATTTGACTTCTTACAGTTATATTTAGCAATAATATTTCATATTTAAATTTAACACATGTAATAATACATGATGGTATTATATAGTTTGCATTATTACTGCTGAACATTACTCTTGGAAAAGTTATTGCATGATTTCTCTGAGTAAGTGTTAAAAACGTTACCTTGGAAAACTGTCACACATATTTTGACATTTGACAATGCTAAATGTACAAAAACTGGTCAAGATTCTTGAGCGTGCACCATTATACAACAGCACCACATAACACCAACCCACATAAGCATGCGCACCCACACAAACACACTCATTCCGACCACACTATAAAAGTGAGAGACTGGGGTTTAGAAGATAAAAGCAGAACGGAAAAGGAAAACAAGGTTATTTTGTCTTCTCTTAATGATGCATGTCTAAAAGAGAACCTCTCTTCTTCTTTTGTCAGTTGATACACACAGGTGCATGCCAGTCACTGCCATGTGCTGATGTTTGTGCATTTCTCCCTTTCCTTGCAATGACAGTGCGAGTGTTTGCAACTACAATTGGTGACACGGCAGTGACAGAAGCAACAGAATTTCTTGCTACCGCAAATCAAAGTGAAGCAGGGGAGAGTAACAATAAGCAACAATAAGCCCACTGGTTTGAGCTAATAGGCCTGTTTCGATGCAGACAGACAACAGCAGCCTGGGAAGCGAACCTGGCCGTCATCTAATCGTTTTTCAAATTGTGTAATGAATGAGACATTGGCAAAGCCAGCAATGGCTCTCCTGTTCGGCAAAGGTGCAGCGCTTGTTTGTGTGAATGTCAGGCAATTAAAAATAATTAGGAAGCAGGTTTCGCCTGCGAATCTTCCAACAGTGCCAGTTATGATCTAATGAAGGTTCATTAGGCAATGTTGAAAGCTGAGAGCGCTGTATGACAACGGCAATTAGCCAGGATCATAGACGCACACACAGGAAGAAAATCATTAAAATATACCCTGGCCAAGATTAGCTTTTCCACTTAACGACCAATTCATTAGCTAATTGATTTCTTATTAGTTACAGGCAGAAAAGCCTGTTTGGAGTTCTGGTGCGTGTAATTAACAGCATTTACGCCATTAGTCAGTCGCCTAATTTTGCAGCAAAACAACTTTGGAGCTGATGTGCCAAGCTCTCCAAAGGCCAGAGGCCATTCTGCTTTCTGGTCTATTCCTGTTTGTAGGTTAAGTTATTTCTTTATTATGGTGAAGAGATACTGTTACCACCCTGGTAACGGCATGGAATCGTCAAGGCTTGTTCATATGAAGTGATTGGTGATTCGAATCTAGTGACCACGTCTTGTGCATGAGTCCATGTACAGATGGAATGGAGAGATGGTGTGAAGAGGCCAATCATTGGCGCCGGAAAACAGCGTCATAGCATCGTAACAGCCTCATAGCCTTGTGACAGCGCCATGGCATTGTGACAGCGCCATGGCATTGTGACAGCGCCATAGCATTGTGACAGCGTCATAGCATTGTGACAGTGCCATAGCATTGTGACTGTTTCATAGCATAGTGGCTGTTTCATAGCATTGTGACTGTTTCATAGCATAGTGGCTGTTTCATAGCATTGTGACTGTTTCATAGCATAGTGGCTGTTTCATAGCATCGTGACAGTGTCATAGCATTGTGACTGTTTCATAGCATTGTGACTGTTTCATAGCATTGTGACAGTGTCATAGCATTGTGACTGTTTCATAGCATTGTGACTGTTTCATAGCATTGTGACAGTGTCATAGCATTGTGACAGTGTCATAGCATTGTGACAGTGTCATAGCATTGTGACAGTGTCATAGCATTGTGACTGTTTCATAGCATTGTGACTGTTTCATAGCATTGTGACAGTGTCATAGCATTGTGACTGTTTCATAGCATTGTGACTGTTTCATAGCATTGTGACTGTTTCATAGCATTGTGACTGTTTCATAGCATTGTGACTGTTTCATAGCATTGTGACAGCGTCATAGCATTGTGACTGTTGCACACTCAGGATACCTATTCACCAAACAGTGGGAAATCGAGGACATCCACCGGTGGGTTGAGGGGAATGGATGGGTCGGTCTTAGTGTCTTTCCAGAAATAAATTATAAATATAAGTGTGTGTGTGTGTGTGTGTGTGTGTGTGTGTGTGTATGAGGAGAGGCAGTGATTTGGTCATCGAATTCTCATCTTCAGCCTCAGGGCACTGCCTGATGGCTGCTACCAGACTGGTTGGAATAGCCCTTCCTTTCTGCACTGTGCAAACAGCCTGGGAAAGAGGGAGAGTAAGAAGGCTGCGTGGTTTGTTTTAAAGAACCCAACATTTCCATGGAATGAATCTAGCATTAAAGTTTATAGAAAAATTAATTATTTGATCATTATTTTATGGAAATGTAACCCTCATCGCTGCTGTTCGGCAGGGTTGTTTAGAGACAACAAATATGAATGGCTAAAGATCTTTGGAAACTTACCTCAGAACGAATTAGCTGTAAATAAAGCAACACCAGCCTAAACCAGTTCCCACCAGCTGGGCTGTTTTTACAGGGGTTAATAGAGAATGTCCTGTTTTCGACTTCATGTTAGTTGGCCTCTAACCCTGAAAGTTGTCTTGGTGTCATGATAAGCCATATTTTATGGTTCAGTGCTCTTAAAAAAACTGTTTTTCATGAGAAATATCGTTGTTAGGAAATGTCCATAAGTGCATTACTAACAGAAGTACAGTGATTCACAACACATATTCAATAGTAATCCTTTTGCAGTGCATACAAAACCACAGTCTAACTAACATGCTGGATGTTTATTGATTAATACCCCAGAAGTTCACTCAATTTCTGTTCAGAGTGCAAAACAAGCGTTGTGTAATATGTAGAATTACAATTATAATATGTCTCATATTAATAAAATGTAGATTCTGGGATGATTATTATATACATAAATATGAATTATATATATGGTAACTGAAAAATGATGGCTGTTTTGCCATTGATTGTTTAAAAAGCATGGATGATCCAAACAGCAGAGTAATAGGAGACAGACTGTCATTGGCACTCTGCAGTCCTGCTGTAAAATTGCAGAGGAGAGAGGAAAGATATTTTTGCGCTTCTAAATTACACAAATACCCCCCTATCCTCACCCTTTTATCTTTCTATCTCTGTCCTTTCTTTTTTCCCCTCCTTAAATACCTCACACACACACACACACACACACACACACACACACACACAAGCAGCATGCAATACCCCAGGCCCTGCTATTTGGCTAGTTGAGCAGTGTGGCAGTGTTATTGTTCTGGTTTGATAAGCCCGGAATTAGATGTCACCCGCAGTGGGAGAGGTCAGAGTTCAGGGTCTGTGTGCGTGTGTGTGTGTGTGTGTGGATGTGTATAAACTCGCTCATACTAAAACACCAAGGGCCCACTGCATTGAGATCGGGGTGAATCCCAGTACCCCTGGGCTCCAGTACCAGTGAATACCAACAAGTCCAACAATGTGATGCCCATGGGGACATGAGAACCCAGCTAGACAGATGGGGGGCTCGATGACTTGGCTTCTTACGGGTCTATCTACAGATGGTAACCCCCCCTCTCCAGACATCTTTGCTTTCCTTAGTCCCATCCACAAGATCACCCTTCTCCTGTACACGCCAGCCAATTTCTCTCAATTCCAAGGGTTCCCAACTTTGAAGAGTTATACAATAAAATTAACAATTGTAGGTGTCATTCTGCATCTGAAGAACATCACTTAAAGTTTGCTTTATTAAAGCCCAGAATCAAATCCGCTGATGTGCTTGCTCAAGAAATGGACTTCCAGTGTGTGTTCGGTCTTAGAAACCATTCTTTTGGAAACGCAACGAGCACAAGAATTAGCTGAAGCCTGTATATGGAACACTCAAACACTCAAAGCCCCCCCGAGAAGAAAAAGAAGCTAAAGAAAGATGCGGCCGAAGTCAAAAGAAGTGTGTGGGCATGTTCTGCAAGAACGAGACGTATTTAAAGATAATACACACGTGTAACAAACTGAATTGTTTCAGTCTGAGGTTACATAGATTCCGCCTGTATGCCCCCATGGTTACAAACCACTGCTTTACTCCTCCACAACTCCCATGCCTCTAATTCACTTGCCCCTCCAACCTAACCGCTCCCTTGGTTCTCCAACCCAGTCCTGCTCCTCTCCCTCGTCACACCATGTCCTGTCGTTAATAAATTAATCCTAATGAGCTACTTCTTTCCCATGACTTAAAGGACATGAATCAATCTCTGTAAATTACCACAGTCTATCTCTCTTTCTGTCTCTCTCTCTCCCGCCTATCACAGACAGAGCAGTAACCCGGAGAGCATTTCTGTGTGGAACTCACTTTAATGCATGATTGAGCAAGTGGTAGTTCAGCTCTATAAAAGCACGTCTGTGTGACCATGTCAAATGGCCTTGCTCTCCGTAACCGACACCAGAGGGACCCCTTAAAGCGTGTTTTAGCAAGATGTGCGCGCGCACACACACAGACACACACACATCTCTGTCTCTCTCGTTCTGTCTTAAACAGCTACTTACTGTAAAGGGGACTCAATGGTCTCTGAAGACATTGTTAACATGTTGGTGGAAGCGTTCGTCTGCCAAGAGGGAACTTGATCCATCTTCCCATTAGATAAATTAATTTATGCTACAAGCTAGGACTGGCTAACACGCTCCAGTGAAAGATTTGCCCCATGATGCAACCATCCAGCAAGTCAAGTCCGGAACAATATAACAAAATCCAGATTCCGCTGTTGCACATCCCATCCTCTGGAAAGAATGACTGAGGCAAACTAGAGCTGGAGTCGTTAATAAAACAGTAGATTTGCAGTTGGTATTTATTATGTATCTTGGGATTACAATATGTTATTCAAAACTGTCTATACAACTTCAACAGATACATCTTGAACATAGAAGATGATGTAATTCAGTAAAGCTATTATGAAATACTGTATCAAATGCAATTCCCACTCATCTCATCTCTCAACCATATTTAATAAATAGCATTTATCTTGTTATTACAGGGTTTGGTGTCCCTTAGGTAACACAAATAAAACATAAACCTGCTGTGAAGGAATACAACATAGCTCCTTAACTGTGACTTACCTTTACAGTGTCTCTGGTTACTCAGTTGTGTCTCTAGTTACTCAGTTGTGTCTCTGGTTACTCAGTTGTGTCTCTGGTTACTCAGCTGTGTCTCTGGTTACTCAGTTGTGTCTCTGGTTACTCAGCTGTGTCTCTGGTTACTCAGTTGTGTCTCTGGTTACTCAGCTGTGTCTCTGGTTACTCAGTTGTGTCTCTGGTTACTCAGCTGTGTCTCTGGTTACTCAGTTGTGTCTCTGGTTACTCAGCTGTGTCTCTGGTTACTCAGTTGTGTCTCTGGTTACTCAGTTGTGTCTCTGGTTACTCAGTTGTGTCTCTGGTTACTCAGTTGTGTCTCTGGTTACTCAGTTGTATCACAATCCTTGCAGGCATAAGCAAGCTAGCAAGTTAGTTTAAATAGCACAATACATACATAGAAGCAATTGAATGTGTTGATTTTCTCTCAACGTGTAATCATGTACATTTCACACATTACATGTTTTCATTTATGCGTATTAGAATAAAAACAAATATAAACGAATAGACAAATGAAAAATTACAAACCAAAAGCCCCCACCTCCACTAAAGACTTTCGGATGTCCAACGACCTGAATGAGTTCGACTGTTGCTTTGAAGGATAATGTCCTGATGTCTACCCCCAGCTCCAGCCCACCCCTCCCACCACAGCAGGGGTAGGGGCCACTCCCAAACTGCCCACCCCAGAGGCCCCCTCCTCCCCCACCAGAATGTCTTCTCTCTCTGTGCTGGAGAAGGACGTAAACAGACTGTTTAAGAGACAGAACCCCCGCAAAGCCGCTAGGCCTGACTGTGTCTCTCCATCCACCCTGAAGCTCTGTGCTGATCTGCTGTCTCCAGTGTTCACAGATATCTTTAACACCTCACTGGAAACATAACATGCGCCAGACTGCTTCAAAAACTCCACCATTATTCTCGTGCCCATGAAACCAAGGATCACAGGACTAAATGACTACAGACCCGTCACCCTGACCTCTGAGGTAACGAAGTCATTCGAGCGCCTTGCGCTGTCCCATCTCAAAGCCATTACTGACCCTCTCCTGGCCGCCCTGCAGTTTGCCTGCAGACCAAATAGGTCTGTTGAAGACGCGGTAAACATTGCCCTCCATTTCATCATCCAGCTCCTGGACTCCCCAGGAACCTATGCCAGAATCCTGTTGGTGGACTACAGCTCTGCTTCTAATACCATCATTCCCGCTCTGATGCAGCACAAGCTCTCAAGCTGGTCCCTCAATACAAGCTGGTCCCTCAATACAACCCTGGTCAAAAATGCACAACAACGCCTGTACTTTCTGAGGGTGTTTAAGAAGGCCCACCTATCTACTAACATCATGGTAAAGAGCATTCTGACCAGCTGTGCCACTGTCTGGTACGACGGTTGCTCCGCGGCCGACCAGACGTCCCTGCAGCGGGTCGTGAAAACCACCCAGCGCATCATTGGTGCCCAGCTCCCCACCATTAAAGACATCCAGCACAAGCGCTGGTGGCGGAGAACGTGTGGCATTATCAGGGACCCCTCACACCCATGCCATAAACACCCAAGCCAATGCCCCCCTGCCATCAGGCAAGTGTTACAGATCTCTACTTAACCGCACCGGCAGGCTCAGGAACAGTTTCTTTCCTACTGCTGATAACATACTGGACTCTAAAACCCTTTGGTATCCTTGCACTCACACGGCTACCTATTTATGTTATCTGCCATTTGCACAACACATCCTGTGGTACTCCTCTTGCTACATCTAGCCCTACACATTGCTAGCCTATTTATTATATTTGGCTTTTGCACAAAGCTTATTATCCGTTTACCACTGATGTGTCTCCTGCATATCTGCAATTTGCTACATTGTTGAACTGAATACCTACACTTTTTTTGGCTGGATACAAACTGCATTTCGTTGCAACATACTTATACTGTCCAACGACAATAAAGTTGAATTCAATCTAATCTAAAAATGTGTATTAAATGTTTCAAACAGTGAAAATAATATGTACACAAAACCCACTAAATAATAGTTGGTAATCTGGAGATAAATCCTGTTTGTTTCACTGTGCTGTTGGATAGAGGACACAGATGCAGAGCATCTTGGATACACACTGGTGTTTAATTCAGAACTTCAACAAACAAACCAAGAAAACCGAAAGGCTGCAGCAACCCAGGACACCCATACTGAAACAAAGAACCAAACTGTGGGACCAACAGACAGAAACTAAATAGGGCTTCCAATTAGAGACAACAAAATGCAGCTGCCTCTAATTGGAAGCCACCAAAACCAACATAAAGAAAACTAGCCACCCCCACAACCCTAAAAGTACATTGAGGCCACCATAGAAGTGCCTAGAGGTCTCCTGTATTGTAGTTGTGACCATTTGACTGTGCAAAAGAAAACGTTATTCATTGTTCCAATACAAAATAAAGGCAATTTTATAATGTTGCAGACGTGGGCAGGGTACAAACACAAGGAAGCCGAAAGACTTTAATAACACAACTTAACTGTAACTGAACTTGAAAACCTTGAATTACAACAGGACCTGAGAAAAGCACAGCTTTACAAAGGAACAACATTCAAGCAATAACCGCCAAGACACATGACGGAAGAAGTATCCCAGATAGGGGCGGTGATCAGAAACAGGTGAGCCCAAAAACTATGAACAGGAGTCCATGGTCCAAAGAAGGGAGAGAGAGCAGTGGGTCTTACTGGTACAAACCGTGACAAATGAATATACTTTTTAGCGGTTGATGAGGTTGTCTGGTTCTGGGGATCTGGACTCAAGGCGACAGAGAGCGAACAGAGAGAGATAAGAGTGGGTGGCGGGAGAAAAGATAAGGATAAAAAGATAAGGTGTTTCATTTGGAAGAGATGTTATTTTGATTACTTTGTTTTACCTTTAAGTTTGCATTGTGTTTTTTGATATAAAATCAAATAAGTACCTTTTTTATCTGAAGAATGCGAGTTAACCTCGGACAAAGTTATTTCGCCATGTTTTTGAATGTTTTTCTGCCCCCCAAATAGATAGCAACACATCTCCTACTCAACTGTTTACTCTTCACATACACGTTCTCATTTCAAAATGCCTACAACAAACCAAGAGAAAAACACCCAATAGAATTCAAAGAGCATTTTGTACTGCAAATATGCTTTTCATAAATAAACCAGAATTGTTTGGAGTAATAATGGTAAAATCCCAAAATATTTGATATATTTTTATAGTTTAATAGACAATCTGATAATGTTAAATACATTTGTTAAGGATTACATTGTAGTTACAACTGGAGGACGAACAGCATCAAAGAGCATTGCTTTGGTAGAATAGAGTAACATACAGTTGGTGTTGGCTCTCGTCCGAACTGCCTGGAGAGACAGAAATCAACAGATGCCACACTGAATGAGACTGTCTGTCGGTTTAGTGGGCATTTCTTTGAAGCTGCAACATCTCCAAACAGTTTGAGGTAATCATTGAACTATCTATCTTGGGAATATTACAGGTTAGTTAGGCAAAATTCCAAAGATGGTGATTTCACAGGGGTGTTCAAAATGGAGATCTCACTTTGACAAGCAAATATAACATTTAGGAAACACAATCACAATATTTATTGAATTGGCTGGATTCTGAACAGAAAGAATGTATGTATTGGTCCAAGATTGTTGTGGCTATTTATTAAAAATAGGATTTTCCTCTCTACCTTCGAGTATTGCTTAAACCCTACATCCGTACAGAGTTTTTTTTCAGTTACCTCTGTGCTCATCGCCGGCCTTGCCCCTTTAAGAAGTTCTCCATTCAAACCTTGCTCATTGTGTGTGCTAATAGATTTTTAACACCAGTTAGACGCAGTAGTCTTTTGTCTGTCTGCTGTACTGTATTTTAGTCTGTGAATTAAAAGGACATTGATGCTGACATTTTTACAGTGCTCTTGCTAACCATGAAATGTAGAAACTACAAACTAACTTTCAAAGTTAAGACTATCCCAATGTTTTAAAAACCTTTTGAGAACTATTTATATGTATGCAAATAGAAAAAGGTCTTGAACCATAAAAAATAGAGACTCCAATTCAACATTGAAATGTTAAAGGTGTCCCAACTTTAGATTCTTAAACTGTTTTATGAGTATTTGCAGCTGGTTGGTGAAGGCAGGTGAATGAAGTGGCAGGTCTGTAGTTCCCAATCATGAGGTCTCCCAGTGCTCAGGTGATGATTCCCAATTCCAGGTGAGTATGCAGTGAGTTTGTGATGACAGGTGTACCTGGAGAGAGGCAAGAATAAGTAACACTGATTATAATACTGACTGATAAGCGGATGCAGAAATAAATGGTTTTCTCCTAAATACCTCCCCTGATGGGAGATCAGGTTCAGGTGTGAATATTCGTAATGCCAAACAGGTGTGTAGGAAATCAGCTCAGGGAGTAGTGGGAGACATTACCCACCAGAGAAAGTCTAACACAAACAGATACCCAATCCCAAAATATCCAGGTCACAAAGGGTGGTTTGTGACAAACCCTGGTTTACTGCTAAACTTAGATGGCTGCGGGCGGACAAGGAGGAGGCACTCAAGAGCGGCAACAAGAACAGTTTCAGAGAAGCAAGTGAAAGAGGCCAAGGGCCTGTATGGAAAGAATACAGCAAAATACAGCAAAGACTAAACCTCCCAATTGCTGCCTGGAGAGGGGAGTCACTGGCTCGCTATAGCTCTCTTTTGTTCCCTCAATTTGTGTAGCTTTGTGAGCAAAAACTAAACCTGCTCGAGTGGTTGCGGTTGATTGGTGTCCCTTGGTTGATGCTTGGTAAATTGGGTGGGTGTTTTCTGGCCTATTTGGCCCTGTTCAGGGTTTACCCTGTTCAGGGCCATAGCTTCACTGGACCCCCCGGTCTCATTCTAAGATTTATGCTGCTATACTATTGTGCCAGGGACGTAGAGAACCAGAGTGTCTAACCTTTCCCGTGTCTTGTCTCTACTTACATTTTGTTGGGCTTTGTCCAGGGGTTACCCTGTACATGGCCATAGTTTCACTAACCCCCCTGTCTCCTTTCAAGACTTATGCTGCTATATTGTTGTGCCGGGAACTATAGTGTCTCACCTTTCCCTGTGTTTGTGTACACTTCCGTTAAGGGGGACCCGTGCCTGCTGGCCACGCTGTGGGACAAATCAGCCTTGGACACATGTGCATAAGTTCACCCAGCTCAGCCAGAAGAGGACTGGTCACCCCTCAGAGCCTGGTTCCTCTCTAGGTTTCTTCCTAAATTTGACCTTACGGGTGTTTTTCCTAGCCGCCGTGTATCAACTTGTTCTTTTTGTTTAACTTGTCGATGTGTGCTCTGTCGGATTCAGGCTGGGTGATTGTAAAAGCACTTGTGACAACTGAAAACTTTTTTGTAAAATGGGCTGTATGAAATACATTTGATTGATTGATTGATACAGAAATTGCGAAACTCTCAGTGAACAATACTGCTGCAGTCTGGAGGGGAATAAAATAAATTACAAATTCAAATCACCACAGGCTACTGATGATCTGCAACCCTGGTTGTGTCCCGCCACCAACATTAGACCCGACCATCAGGGCCCATTCACAATCAACCATCCCTTATCGACGCCTCCTCTGTGCCTACAACAACAACCATCAACGCCCCTGAAGTTACAATGGGACTTTCAATCCTGGAGTGGGACGTTAACAAATTATTAAAGAGTCAGAACCTGAGGAAGGTGGCTGGTCCTGATGGAGTCAGCCCATGCACCCTCAGGCACTGTACTGATCAGCTATCGGCTGTGTTCACAGATATCTTCAACAAATTACCTGAGACCTGCAGCGTCCCAGGCTGCTTCAAATCCTCCACCATCATCCCAGTCCCCAAGAAACCAAAGATCACAGGGCTTACACTGGACTACAGACCAGTCGTCATGACCTCTGTGGTTTTAAAGTTCTCTGAACGCCTGGTGCTGTCCTACCTCAAGACCATAACTAACTCAGTATTAGACCCACTGCCTACAAAGCAAACAGGTCGGTGGATGACACAATCAACATGGCTTTCCACTTCAGCCTCCAACATCTGGACTCTGAACCTACGCTAGATTTCTATTGGAGGACTTCATTTCTGCATTCAACACCACAATCCCAGCCTTGCTCTAGGACAAGCTTTCCAATATGGGAGTGCTCAAGTCCACTTGCAGATGGATTTCAGCCTTCTGATCCAACAGGAGGCAGCTGATGAAGTTGGGGAAGTACCGGTCAGACCCATTGACCATCAGCACCGACTTTCCTCAATGATACCAACAACTGCACCACCAGTCACTAGTCAACTTCTGAAGTTTGCAGGTGACACCAACCCCATTGGACGTATTTCTGATGGAGATGAGTCCGCCTATAGGGGCGAGAGTGACCGCCTGTTGTGTTAGTGCAGTCTAATGCTCTAAAGAAAGTGGAGATGAGAGTGGACTTTAGGAAAAGTCCAGCTGACCTTCGTTCCATGTTCCTGAGTGGCTCCACAGTCAACACTGTGGATTCCTCTTGCTTCCTGGACGACACCATCACCCAGGGCCTCAAGCGGAAGCTGAACATCACCTCTCTCACAAAGAAAGTGTTACGAAAACGGTACTGCCTGCTTATGTCCATGATGATGAACATATATCCAACCATCATTAAATCAATCCTGACATCTTCCATCACCGACTGATATGCTGCAGCCACTCTCTAGGGCAAGGGCAGAATGCAGTGCATCGCCCGCTCTTCAGAGGGGATAATTGGATGTAATCTCCCGTCTTTCAAAGAGTTGTATATAGCCAGGTCACTGAGGGGGGCTGCAAAGTTCAAGGCAGATCCATCCAATGTATATAATAAATGTTGTATTGAAATATTGTATTTACTAGCAATATATTTTGCATATTGCATATTCTATATTGCAATATCTAGCTATGCATTGTCCCTCTTGTTCGTATTGTCTAAAGGTCATCAACATTAAATATTATATTTAAACACTGCATATTCAGTATATGCATGGTCTCTCTTCCTCAAATTGTTTGTAGTGTTTGTATTAGTATTTGTCTTTTAATGTTTGAATTAAGTGTTGCCAAAACGGGTCAAATTCTGATTCTGATGTTAGTTAGGAACAAGCCCCCGGAACTAGAGGGCTACTGCTGTAGGAAATAAACTGTTCTTGTGGCGAGAGGTTTTGGTCCTGATTGACCTCAATCTTCTACCAGAGGAAAGAGTGCTGAATGATCCATTTCCAGGGTGAGAGGGAGCAACCTCAGTCTTTGCTGCTCGCCACAGCGTCCTGGAGTTGTGTAGGTCGCAAAAAGACGGCAGATTGCAGTCAATGGTCTGGTCTAGCCTGCGCTGGTCATTGGGACTAGGCTCATGCTGGACAGAGGGACTGGATTCAGTTTTCCGTGACCACTCCTCCAGAGGTGGCCCTTTCCCCGTAACGCGGAACCGGACAGGCTCAAGCTCAGGGCGAAAAACGCCCGGCCAAAATTTGTTTGGGATAGCCTCTGAATTAAAAACTGCCAAGGAGCAAGGCTGGGAGCCGCAGATGGCTGTTGAGCAGGGCTTTGAGTAACCAGCCACCGTGGAGAATGGCAAGTAGCTCCGTATGAGCTGGCTGTTGTTCAGGAGAAGTGTTCCTACATGACCTATATCTTGATGCCTGTTGCAAGATGGCACCAAGACAGGGGGTGGGGCTAACCTTCGGGTTGAGAGAGGTAGCCCTGCACACCGTATTGCCCGACGCTGGTAGCAGGCTGGCACCAAGACAGGTCATTGTGCTGACCAGTCCTGCATGGGATGTCGGTAGGATACTGGCCACCACTCCACTCGATTCTGCTGTTTACTTTTTCTTCTAGGTGGTTCATTCTGTAATGATTACTGTCAGGATGCAGCAGGTAGGTATGTAGACACAAGCGCAGAGCTTTAGGAAATTCTGAATCACAAAACTTGGAACAAAGAGAAAAAAAAGCTACACCAACCTTAACACGCACCGACATGAAGTACAGACAGCACAATGAACCACACGGACTGAAACAAAAGAAACTAATGAGGGTAAAATGAAAACAGGTGCAGAGAAACATGACAAACAAAGGAGAGAGAATACTATACAATGACACAGAAGTATCAGGAGGGGGCAGAACAGGACAACACAGAAAAAGACTGACATCATAACATTATGGTGGCTGAATCTGCTAAACAAAATATTATTTATGGTCACGGTTAATTTCTTTCAATTTCTTTTATTTTTCTAATTGCTGTTGTGTTAAGCATAGTATTTTATGTATGTATAACCTCACAACTCTTATTGCAAATCCCCCAACTCATCACACTTTTGACGATGTCATGATTCCTAGTCCACTGAGGACATCTAGTGGGCTAAGAGGGTATTGGGGCACTTATGTAACTTTAAGGTTCGCTCGTGAATCAGTTGTGGGTGATTAGAATTAGCCTAGCTGGTTTAGATTCTGTGATTATGTATGCTATAAGTCACAGGGGCTTGTTGTACGGTGTGGGATATTGTCTAAATGTCACGGTACTTTTGTGGAATATTGTGTCATTACGTGTTGCTGTTGTTTTAAATATTTAGTAAGTCGCTACATTGTGCCATTACATTTAAATCCAGTGCATGTTATTCACCATTTACGATTTGTTTTTATTTAAAGTTAACCTGTTTTTAACAGAAGATCCCGCCAGAATAAGCCTGGCTTCCTCTGCACTACACCTTAGATCATGACAGAAGCAGCCAGTTGTTCATTCAGATTTCCATTGAAAAAAAATGTATTTACTTATTTTGTTGTTGGAAGAAATGTGTTGGATATTTTGCTGCTGATATCTCATTTAACTGTTTTGTTAACTAATTTATTGTAATTGTGTCTATCCACCAAATAATAAAAAAGTATTGAGAGTGGTACAAATAAAGACTCGTTAGCAGTCTAAAAAATGGTATCAATATCATTACAAATCAACGATCCCCATCCCCAGCACTGTGCTCTGTTAAGTATTTGAAGCATTTGCCTGCATACTAAACTGTAAAATAGTGAATTCCTTGTTCAAAAGACGTAATTTGGCTTGTGTCCGACCAACTGATGTCACCAGTGTTCTACGGAGGATCTTTTTACTGAGTTTACTGTGTTTGCTTGTAATGTTCATACTTTTTATAATCAAATATTATGTCAAACAAAATGATCTGATTTTTTTTAGAGATTGGGGAAAAACAGAATGCTTGATGCCACACCAACTGGCACTTGTCCAACTATCTACCCTCTTTCCTAGATCTGCCAGCTGCTCAGCATTGGCCCCTGGTCATATCCTTCATACCAGCCTGTTGTCTTCATGACTCTCATGGCCTTAAAATGTAGATGGCATGTACATTATGTAAATAACACTAATAAAACTGTCACCTTTAAAATGTGTCTAGTTCAGAAAATGTGACCAGTTGAGAAAAATAACCATTACACAACAAGAGAGACAAGAGAACACTTTTCCACATGGTATTGTCTTACAACAAGAAATATAAATGTATTTATTGTGGGAGTATTTGCTTTCGCTCAACACATACAAGTCCATAATGTCAAAGTGAAACACTATTTTAACATTCCCTGGGAATTCAATATTCTCTGCAACAAAGACAAAGTCATTTTTAAGAATTGTAGACAGTATTGCACAACTGTAAATCTTGCTGGAACAGGCCATCCTAAAAAAAGCAGAGTAAATCAGAAATATATGAGAAGTCCACATGGAGTTACAGTTAGGAGCTGGGAGACACTGCATAGTGCAACAATAGACTGGGTGCTTCATAAAAGTGGCCTGTAAAGGAGAGTTGCTAAAAGTTACAACTCGCATTAAATCTCGGCTAGTTTGCCTGTAGGCCTTGGGAAGATTCTGAGACCAAGTAGAACAATATGGTCTATGGTCTGATTAGACTAAATTAGAGTTTTTTGGCTTTAATGCTCAGCGTTATGTTTGGCACAAGCTTAGCATCACACATTATCCAGAAAACCCGAGACATTGACCCCAAAAAATACAGCCAATGACACTGGACTGGTTTAAAAAGGTCAACGCCTAGAGTTGAGCAAGGAACTGATTTTGTTGTTTCATATGTTTTTTTTTGTAATTCATATAAAACAATGTATAGATGTTATTTGTACTTTGACATAATGAACTCTCTTTGCATTGGTCAGTGGCAACAACTCCTAATTAAATACATTTTGAATGGACAAAGTCCAAAGGGGTGTGTACTTTTGAGAGCTGCTGAACTTGGTGTCCTTAAATTTCTGCAGTTGAAAGATGTTATAAAATGTAGTTGCTTGGGAAAAAGTCTGAGATATTTTCCCACAGTCATTATTTCCTGGTTACTGGACATATTGTGATTCGAAATGGCACTTTTGCAGTTTTCTTTCGTGTTAAAAATTATGTAAATCTGGTATTGATTTTGACCGTTTGTTGCAGACGTTATGTATTTTGGTCTCATAGTCTTTTTTTACCATAATTTCTCATTCTTAATTTTTTGGCAAGTCATTAACTAGATGTGCTAACTCAGAATGACATACATTTCATGCTTTTTCAGTTTCAAGCTTTACCTACATGGGACCATATTGCTAAATTCACAGATTACAGGGAGGGGCTCAGGCGACAGCAAGATGATGCTGTTGCTCCTCCTCATGGCACCAATTTGTGTAAATTGTTGTAGCAAACAGTTTGAACGCCGTCAAATTGAAGATTCATAAACAATTCCACCCACCAAGAAGTTATGCTTTTTCAATACCTAAATCTGTGTCCAAAGGTTGAGTAAGGAGTTACCGTTTCCAATACACTGGCCCTTTACTGCAAGATACTGACATGGATGCTGGATGACTTTGAACACAAAATGTTGCCTAAATTCCATTTATAAATTAGCCTTAATGTTATTTTATTTATGCTGCATGAACTTCAGAATAATGTGCAGCCATGTTCGTTTATTTTAGTTTTAAGGGTCTCCCATAGCTTGCCAAGTCGACCATTACATCACCATTCAGAATCAAAATTGACCCTTTATACATTAGGCTACTACTCTAATATGATGACTTAACCTTACTACATAACAAACATTTAGAGTTTGTACTTCACATATCAGATGTTTTAATTTAACCATACACATATTACTTATTATTATTACATAATATTATTACACACATTACATATTACTGTGTTTTTTAACCAGCTTTGATAACTTGTTAGGTAAAATATACAATTGTTGCCTTTAACTATACTTAAAATAAATGTGTTAAACATTCCATCTGAAGATTCAGCAGGTTGCACGGATTTCAATTAAACTTGTCTCTAGGTTAACCTGCCTTACAGTATCTGTGTTTACAAACTAATGCCATCATATAAATATCAGACATTCATACTTAGAAAAAATAACAATTCGATAAAAAATACAAAATGACCACTGTGTCAATTGCCTCACTGGTTCTAATAACTTAGTAATAAGTTTCACAGCAGCTCTATATCTGACAAAAAAGAAAACTGTGTATTTCAGTTAAAAAACTTTTTATCAGTGGTCTAAAATGTTGATGTCTAATAACCATTCCTGGAAATTACTTAAAACTAAGGCAAGTAGAAGATCCTGTCTGATCACAGATGCTGTAAAGGATTATGCACCTTGCCTTTCCCAATGCCAACTTGAAGGACCGGGTAAATACAAAGAACATCACTTTTGTGATAACATTCCTAGCAGGGAATTTAAAGTTCAGACATAAAGTGGAAACTCGGATTAAAAGTGTAGATTATGCTTTCCGAGTAATGTCCACATTATACCTTATGTATGTACGTGTCAAACATGACAATTAAGATTAATTTGTCAAAAAGACATGGGCAGGTTATAAGATATGTTTGGCGTCAATATGGCATAAAAGATGTCGAAAATACGAGAACCGATGGATCAATCCATCTATTTGTTTTATTGATGAGCATGTTATTTTATGATTACATATACTCCTAACAATTAGGTATATATAATTGTGGCTGGTTTAATTTATTGTAAGTAGCCTTATCTGTGTGTATTATAATAGTATGCACTTTTACAGTAGGCCTATAACGTTTGTTGGTCTAGTAAATATAATCAGTAAACAATTGGCCTACAAGGCTGTCGACGTGAAAACTGATTTGACAAATTGTTATCAGGAAAGTATTTTTTAAAAACCCAGTAACGTTTCATCTGGTGACCATTGTTAATTAGTTAAATTATTTTCTAAGTGCATCGTAAAGGCCCGCTCCTAACATCACTGCTAAAACAACCTAATCAGATCTACTGAAACAGACATGGTGGGTGGGTGTTGAAAATACTGGAAAAAATAAGAGAACTGGGAATATGATTCCTGCCCCTTTAAGAATGCTCATACTTTGGCGACACAAGCTGCTGCATCCAGAACCATCACTCTGGATGGTGGTGTATTCTCATATACCCTGGAGCCTATTGGGTGGTGTATTCCCATATACCCTGGAGCCTATTGGGTGGTGTATTCCAATATACCCTGGAGCCTGTTGGGTGGTGTATTCCCATATACCCTGGAGTCTGTTGGGTGGTGTATTCCCATATACCCTGGAGCCTGTTGGGTGGTGTATTCCCATATACCCTGGAGCCTGTTGGGTGGTGTATTCCCATATACCCTGGAGCCCGTTGGGTGGTGTATTTCCATATACCCTGGAGTCTGTTGGGTGGTGTATTCCTATATACCCTGGAGCCTGTTGGGTGGTGTATTCCCATATACCCTGGAGTCTGTTGGGTGGTGTATTCCCATATACCCTGGAGCCTGTTGGGTGGTGTATTCCCATATACCCTGGAGCCTGTTGGGTGGTGTATTCCCATATACCCTGGAGTCTGTTGGGTGGTGTATTCCCATATACCCTGGAGCCTGTTGGGTGGTGTATTCCCATATACCCTGGAGCCTGTTGGGTGGTGTATTCCCATATACCCTGGAGCCTGTTGGGTGGTGTATTCCCATATACCCTGGAGCCTGTTGGGTGGTGTATTCCCATATACCCGGAGCCTGTTGGGTGGTGTATTCCCATATACCCTGGAGCCTGTTGGGTGGTGTATTCCCATATACCCTGGAGCCTGTTGTGTGGTGTATTCCCAAATACCATGGAGCCTGTTGGGTGGTGTATTCCCGTATACCCTGGAGCCTGTTGGGTGGTGTATTCCCATATACCCTGGAGCCTATTGGGTGGTGTATTCCCATATACCCTGGAGCCTGTTGGGTGGTGTATTCCCATATACCCTGGAGCCTGTTGGGTGGTGTATTCCCGTATACCCTGGAGTCTGTTGGGTGGTGTATTCCCATATACCCTGGAGTCTGTTGGGTGGTGTATTCCTATATACCCTGGAGCCTGTTGGGTGGTGTATTCCCATATACCCTGGAGCCTGTTGGGTGGTGTATTCCCGTATACCCTGGAGCCTGTTGGGTGGTGTATTCCCATATACCCTGGAGCCTGTTGGGTGGTGTATTCCCGTATACCCTGGAGTCTGTTGGGTGGTGTATTCCTATATACCCTGGAGCCTGTTGGGTGGTGTATTTCCATATACCCTGGAGCCTGTTGGGTGGTGTATTCCTATATACCCTGGAGCCTGTTGGGTGGTGTATTCCCATATACCCTGGAGCCTGTTGGGTGGTGTATTCCCGTATACCCTGGAGCCTGTTGGGTGGTGTATTCCCATATACCCTGGAGCCTGTTGGGTGGTGTATTCCCATATACCCTGGAGCCTGTTGGGTGGTGTATTCACATATACCCTGGAGCCTGTTGGGTGGTGTATTCCCATATACCCTGGAGCCTGTTGGGTGGTGTATTCCCGTATACCCTGGAGTCTGTTGGGTGGTGTATTCCCGTATACCCTGGAGTCTGTTGGGTGGTGTATTCCTATATACCCTGGAGCCTGTTGGGTGGCGTATTCCCATATACCCTGGAGCCTGTTGGGTGGTGTATTCCCGTATACCCTGGAGCCTGTTGGGTGGTGTATTCCCATATACCCTGGAGCCTGTTGGGTGGTGTATTCACATATGCCCTGGAGCCTGTTGGGTGGTGTATTCCCACCCTGGAGCCTGTTGTTGATTGGGCACCACATGTGGAGGAAACTCGAGTGAATTGCACTGCACGGACAAATTTTCAAACGTTTAGAAAACACTTTGAAGTTTTACAATTTGTGATCGTCTGCTGATGGAGAGAACACCTTGGTTTCAAATGCACGTCACATAAAAAGATATACGCATTTGCAAATGCATTGCATAAATTATCAATATTCCCATCCTTAATATTAATTACACTATAAAATAGATCATGTTGGTGTAATGCATGTTATACTAATGTAAAGCCATTTCAATGTATCCAATGTACCGTGTTTGCTAAATTTGCACCACTAAGACAGTCATGGTAGGCTACTTGAACCACCTTTATTAGTTAGTGGTATTATCAGATCTCAGGTAGGATGTAGCCTATCTACTGGTTTAATGATATCTAATGTTTGAAAACAGAAACCCCATTTGCCATGCTTATTTAAATGGAGTGTGATAAGTGCTCATCCATTGGCAAAACAAGTGAAAGTATAAATATGGGACAACATGTAACATGTGTTTCCTTATTGACCACACACACCATTCATAGTCAAATGAGGCCTATAATAAAGCCTATAATATAATATAGCCTATAATAAAGCCTAGATCATATTGTCATCCTGGCACACGGTCTGTGTTGTGGGGAGGATTTACGTCCATTAACAACAAAGGGCGCAGTTCATGTCAGGGGGGAGGATCCCTCGGCCCGTGCGCGTCAGCCGCTGGGATGGGAGACCGGCTTTGTGATAAATGGAGAGATATCAAAACGCGTCATTAGAGAGCACAGCTTTACTGTGCAAAGCTTTACTGAGCACAGCTTTACTGAGCTCAGCTTTACTGAGCACAGCTTTGAGCGCAGCTTTACTGAGCACAGCATTACTGAGCACACTGAGCGAAGCTTTACTAAGCACAGCTTTGAGCACAGCTTTACTGAGCGATGCTTTACTGAGCACAGCTTTACTGAGCACAGCTTTACTGAACACAGATTTGAGCACAGCTTTACTGAGTACAGTTTTACTGAGGACCGTTTTACTGAGCAAAGCTTTACTGAGCACAGCTTTACTGAGCGCTTTCAACCCGCGGAGGCGCTCCGGGTAGGAGACCCCAGGGACAAGCTCTCTTCTCTGGGTCTTTTGTGTTTTTCTGAGATGGACCGATCCATTCGTTTCAGATAATGTTTTTTATGAAAATCCTGGATATAAAACAGCCAACATT
This sequence comes from Dallia pectoralis, assembly GCA_029465975.1. Lineage (NCBI taxonomy): Eukaryota > Metazoa > Chordata > Actinopteri > Esociformes > Umbridae > Dallia > Dallia pectoralis. Next base: position 6,844,827 of record CM055731.1, read on the forward strand.
TTCCGCCACTTATAATTCTATTGATTATCCATATATTCTATTTGTGGAAGTGGTGTAGTTAAACATTTAGCACCCCCAGACGTGTTTGAATGCAATTAATTTCCAACGAAACCTCCTTTGTCAGATCGAACAAATAAAATTGATAAAGACTGTATTCACAGGTTTGTTGAGGAAGACTAGATATTGATAGGCTATCTTTATTTTTTGGTATTCCTGATCTCCACAAAACCTGTAAATGGTACAAGTATTGGTAATACATAATGCCCACAACATGTCTACAGAATATGGTTTTCCTGTAACCTACATTACAATTTTGAAACCTCGAAAGCCAGTCGCCTATCCAAAATTATATTTATCGAAAATGCTATTCGTTTTTTTGTTTTAAACTATTCAACGTAATATGTGGATTTGGTCCTATTTAGATTTTTTAAAAGGCTACATGAATAGGCTTATCTGTAAAATAAATATGAAGATGACTTTATACCTACTGGGTAAAGCTAACTCTATAAGGTGCCTATGAATAATTCCAGGTTACCCACTGAACACGGTACACGGTACACATTATAAGCTGTTGCCTATAGCCAATTGTCAGACAATGCTATTTTGTCAGATTAAACTATTTTAAATAACAGTAAAGTTGGAGTAATATTGTACACTGTAGGTTTAGTTTGTTTTTGTATTTTCTAGTCCTTATGTGCCTTTGTTCTTATTGTTTCTTATTGTCGACTCAAACAAATATTAACACCAGAATGACCTAATCCAGCCATTCCGTTTTCATATTTCATAATTACTTTCATGAAATTATCCCCAACTTAATTAACTTCAGATCTGCGCGCATTTTGCAGTTATAGGCACCTTAGGCATTTTAATGACCATAATTTAATTAACTGCCTTTGTCGAAGCATTGATTTCTGGAAAAGCTGTTGAAAGTTACATTCAGACAAGTCGTAGAGCCCATAATTGCCCAAGACAGAGATGGGGGGCTGGGCTGAGGTAGCCATGTATAAATAGTGTGCTCTCCAAAAACACAGTCATAACAGCAGGAGTGATCTCACCTCTCCTCTTGCATTTGAACACAGGGCGCACAGAGGAGCACACAGATAACCGTACAGGTCATTTTAAAGTGGATTTCCCTGCTAAGGACAACTGAACGGCAATGGAAGAACTTACGGCGTTCGTCTCGAAGTCCTTCGACCAGAAACCCAAGGAGAGCAGTAAGGAGAGCATCACGTACAGGGAAGTTTTGGAGAGTGGCTTGGCGCGGGCGAGGGAGCTGGGCAACTCGGAGACCAGCCTACAGGACATAACGGAGGGACACTGTCCGGTGCATCTGTTCAAGGAGCACGTAGAGCTGGAGAAGGAGAAGCTCAAGGAGTTTAACGTGTCCAGGTCCACGGAAGGTACGTGTTTATTCACCCTCTAGGGTTGTGCGGGGTGCATTCGTGCATGGAATTAAGCCTTTGGTTTTTAGGATATTTTTCGGTGCGTCAAACACATAGATTGTAATCATAAATGTATGGCAGTGAGTGAAATTACCAGAAAAACAGCAGCATTTTACGTTGTTATAGTAATTGTTTAAATATATTTTAAGCAAAATTGTAATCAATTCCAGGTAATTGGAAACACTGTTGCCTCTGGCATGTGTTTAGATATGACTGTAGTTCAAACCAGAGTAGCCCACCTGATTAACCATTATTTTCTAACTGCTGTTAATAATTGCATTGATTAACAAATTCTATCGATAAATAGATTGAGGTTGATCACGATTAGATTCGTAATATGAGGCTTTATTTGATGTGTCCACGACACAATAAAGTGATGCTTTAATTTCTGCCAGTATATGCAAGCAATAGCCTACTGTGTAAGACATTTTAAACTGTCGTCCATTGAGCCAAACACACACACACACACACGCACACACACACACATATATATATATATATATATATATATATATATATATATATATATATATATATATTTATATGTGTGTGTATAAATTGTTACACACAATATGCCCCTGAACCCCTATGTTTTTTAGCATGTAGCCTAATATTTGTGTGGATGTTACATTTTCCACAAGCTTATTGTTTATCACACACTAGATCTGTCTAAAGATTCAAATGTAGTCCATTAGACCACACATATGTTCAGGATAGTAATATTAACGTATTAATACTTTAGTCTGAATAATATTGTTCATGACCTAAACATGTTTAATGTAAACTATTAATGCTCATTCTAACCTTGTGAAATATTATGAAATAATTACATGTATATACATGTTTACACCAATATGTCTTTATTGTGGTGAACATTGTATTGTTTGTGTTATTATTATTTTGAGTATGATAGGTAGTGTTTGAAATTTAGGACGTGACTGTGACTCCTATTCTAGCCAAGGCTATATGCCCGCCAGCCATGACAAGTTGATATTTTAAAATAAGATTTCTGTACAATTGCAATCTACAAATTGCCTCTTGGCCAACGATTACTTTTGCCTTTTCATTTGATGGTATTTATGAATCAAAACCAAGTAATAACTCGTACTCCTAGTTTATATTATATATCCCAATATAAACCTGCTGTATTTGGTCAAAACAAGTGTCCCTATAATATTCAAGTGCATTGGTTTACGAATGAATTATAACTATGAATAATTCCATAAACATCACAACATCACCAAGTTAACATTTGATAGATTTGGTTGGCATTCATTCCATGGAGATGTCATTTGAGGCCTAGGTCAAGGCCTGGATCTGCGGTTTAGTAAATCTGACATGATTTTATAGTCGATAAAATGTATATCATAATGTCTTTGTGTGTATTTGTGCGTGCATGTGCGTGCGTGGGTGAAATAATTTCTTAGCAATTGCAAACCAATACAGTTTTGCCATCTCGTTACCAGGCCTGTATTTCAAGGTCGATGTGAGTGAATTTGAGAAACCTTCCATTCTCTCTCCAAATTATAATCTAATCCCATCAAATGAATGAATCCAACACTATAAAACTCGGATGATTGCGTATTGGGGAGGTGTTTTACTCTCGAGATGTGCTCGATTTAGTGAAAACACTATGTATGTTTACGCAGGGATATATGAGTGTAAAGAGAAGAAAGAAGATGTGAAGTCAGAAGACGAAGATGCACAGAGCAAACTGAAGCAGCGGCGGAGCAGGACAAACTTTACCCTGGAACAGCTCAACGAGCTGGAGCGCCTGTTTGATGAAACCCACTATCCCGATGCCTTTATGCGGGAGGAGCTGAGCCAGAGGCTGGGGCTGTCAGAGGCAAGAGTGCAGGTAATTACACACTCCGTACATTACACACTCCGTACACTCATAGGGAAAACACTTATGGACAAAATATGCGACAGACGTTCCCCCAAAATGTACGAATTGTACGTATAAAATGTGTCCATTAAAAACGGCCAAATCCCAAGGCTTGAACTGAACTCGTTTAAAAAAGGCTTGAAAGATTTTCTAATTGAGACTTCCAGTGATATTGTTTAGGGTCGTAGGTGGTGACGCAGGTTTTACTGTAATCTGTGGTGCTGGATGTGATGGATATGATGGATGTGGGGCCTAGATGTATCTTTATGGAAGTTGAAAAATACAGGACAACAATTAAAGTTTTGGGAGATATATATGATATAGTATGTAATATATATATATATGTAATATAGATATAGTAGGCCTATATATGTAATATATATATATATATGTAATATAGATATAGTAGGCCTATATATGTAATATATATATATTTAATATTGAGTTTATTGTTATTATAATATATCAAATAATTACCTTTCAGATTTAAGGTAGAACACTTAAGGAAACACCATATAGGCATATATTAAATTCAATGTTTTTTTGCGACAGGCTATATTTCGTGAAAAATAATGAAAGCTATTTTAAAACATGCCTAAATAAGGTAACGCTGAGGATTACCTATACTTATATTATTTAGTCACACACTTGCTCAAATGTTAACGGCTACTTGTTATTTTTATATAGGGCTGATATGATTTTGGTCCACCCTGGCTGTCGAGGCCTACACCCGGCACATACACCAATATAAACGCGATAAGATGTTTTATGATGCAATGAGACAAACATATCATGCAATATCCTATAAAACAAAACTTTGCGGATATGATTGTCTCGACATTGTAGAATGCCACACGTGTTCGTTCATTTAATACATATGACATATAATGCTAATTTATATATTACACAAATTGTTCAATGTTTCAAAACAATGTTTCAAAATGCAAGTGCAATATCATCATATTATAATAATTATAATATAATTAGTAATAATTATAATAATAACAGTGAGAATGGAGTAGGCCTAATAATAATACATGTTATTTCATATAGGTGGACTAGAAAACAATTGCATGTCATGATAATATTTGTCAATATCTTTACATTTTATTTTGAACATGATGTTACTATAAAGCAAATAAAACGACGCCCACTGCCTTTGAGACATCCAGTAGATACAGTCGTATTGGGTGAATTTCTATCCGTATTCGCTCCCTGGCAGATTACTGGTGAAGAAAGGTTGCTTATAGGTGCTTCTGTGATTTTACCAGATCATTAAAATTAATGAAGAGATTGTACGAGTGCTTCAGGGGACATCGTCGTATGTCAGTCACCTCATTTCTCTCTGCGTCGTCTGTGTAATATCTGCCATTGGCTTGAAGTACTGTTCCCATAAAAATGGATTAGGAGTAATTCAATTCTGCTGCAACTCAGTCGGTATAGGACACCTCATGTTCGGAGATCTAATCCGAGGAATAAGTAATTTTAAACAGTGCCGAAATCAAATTGCATTAAGCCAGGGAAGCATTTGCCTGGTCAAAAGCAATGCTCCAAATGTTTCCTCCATTTTTACAATAGCAAACACTATATTCTCAGCCTCTCGTGGTCGTGTGGACCAGTTTTTGATTTGAAACACCAAATCCATCGTAAGTAAATTGCAAGGCAAGTGGTAGACGTGCACTTATAGGAGCAGAAGCCCCACGTCGCACGCAGCTGTCAGGGATCTAATGGAAAGTTATGAGAGCTGGTGAGAATTCGATTACAACTAATATATTTGGGTTTCTGGTGCACAGCTAAATTAAATGTCATTATTCACTGTCTCTAATAACAATCACACGGCAATGAGATTAGGATGTTTGTGAGGCGCATCATTGAGTGGTCCTGATGAAGAAATAACTGTCCCAAGCAGTGTCGTTCACTTTGCTTATGGCATTATGGCACCTGATTTGAATTGATCCTGAGCTGTAAAATCCTTGCATTATTCGTGTGTACAGATCCTTAGAGAACTATTATTAATTAAGTGTAATCAAATAGAATTAAGTAATATAGGCCTACTAGTCTTATATAAATTATTATCTATGTAGTAGCTTAACCATGAAAATACTAATAAGGATCTGCTATTTTGGTTGAGCCTGATCCTAAATATTTTCTAAACACAACATCTGTCTGTAATATGTGTTTAGAGGGGTAAATCATATTTGGGGAGAAAATGTCAATAATGTATAGATCTACGATATCGACTAACATATTATTGCTTTCACATCCATTCGCCTTTAATTAACAATGTTTAAGTGCCTTCAGTAATTAGACAGCTCCCTTTGTGCTCCTCTAATCTCTAATAAGGCTATACTGTAAATGATCCTCATTGTTGGGGTCGGAGGGGTGAGGGGATAATGGATTCATATGGAGGACAATTAGGTTGATAATAATTAACAATAGGCGACGCTTCAACCTGGGAGCAAAATGCCTGTTAGGGTTAGTAGTTTACAGTGTGACCTTTTGTGTTTTCCCCATTATAGACCTTGCAACACTTTGTTTGCTATAGCCTATATTTCGAGTTGATATTCTCTAGGTTATTTTTGGCCCATATAGTCAATTCAAACGGGAATTGTAGATGGTCGCAGATCTGAATAAAAAACATTTAGCCATATTTGCAGGAGCAGTAACGTGTCATCATCGATATCATGCAATGCTTTAATTCCTGGTTTACATTTTCATTTTTTAGGTTTGGTTTCAAAACAGAAGAGCGAAATGTCGGAAACAAGAGAATCAGATGCATAAAGGTAAATTCAATTTCGCTATAGCCTGTTTATTTACATTTTTATTGGATTATGTTTTATTATGATAATGATAACGTAATAAACATAGACTTGCAAATACTAGTCATATTCCATATTTTCAATTTTTTTTTAACTATTGCTTTATCATGCTTATTTGGTACAATAATAATGTATTATGCGCTCCAGACGATGTAAATGTTTTCGTATACTATTATTTTTCATTAATCATGCAATGTGAATCATGTACCAATCATGTCAGCCTTAATGAAACATAACGGTCTCGCTGTCTGACAGACACTTCTTCCTACTTTCCAGGAGTCATTCTGGGCACTGCCAGTCATCTGGACGCATGCAGAGTAGCGCCATACGTCAACATGGGGGCTCTACGGATGCCTTTTCAACAGGTAGGCATGACATCAATCATTTGAATTATTTATTTGAGAAATCCCTGTATGGATAGCAAACTACACCTCGAAAGATAGTTTTGAAATGATTTAATCTGTTGAGGTTTGATGGAGCTTTAAAGTCATCTGACTATCCAGCCTATATCTTTGTCATGTAAATCATTGGTTCTCAACTTTTTTGCCCGAAATATGGTCCCCCGGGCTCCTAGAAAATATCCCAAAACATGCGATTTTCCTCGTTTACAAAAGCAGATGCTTTCATTTTGTTTATTAAAATTATATTCCTTGTTACTCGTGCGATCATGATATTTTTCGATTAACAAAAATAAATACATTTACTGTATTTTTACATTTTTTTATATAAATATAGAATGTCAGACAATAATTGCAAAAACGACTCACTCTCCTGGCTCCTGTAAATCATCTATCCAATGCTGGAGAGATCTCTGACATGGTAACAGGCCTGTCACCCTTCAGGATGAGATAGGCCCTACATTTAGTTTTCGGGCTGTCAATGCATTGAACTTGTCTCTTCTTTTATTCAAGAGAGAATTCTATGTTGAGAAATGTTACAAGGCATCCCTGGGCAGAGAAAATAAACGGTCGCACGAGTGTCACTAATGTTTTTAATGGCAGATGGTTGGCATATTTCAGAGCAGGAAATAATGGATATTATTCTGTTTATATTATTCCGATTTTGGTGTTGTTTCATGTGCAGTGCATTGATAAAGTTTCCTGACCCTTGTCATATTACTGAATTAGAAGCGGTACATACAACGGCATATCCCTGGCATGAGTTGGCGTGATGGTATTCAAAAAGTACCACCTGAAGCATTCCTGAAGTTTGCTAGAAAGCATGAGAGTGGATGCAGGTGAGATTAGACAAAGACAGAGAATGATGATCTGCTCCAAGTACTACTCTATAGCGTAAACCAAACACAGACCATGTCTCAAGACAAACCAACACTTGTATCTTGGTTGTGCCTGCGTCATACTGCGGTGATGCTACTCATCAGTTAATTAGTTAGCTTTGTTAAAATTCAAAGAATAATGGATGGAGGTGGACACAGGGAGATGCTGCTTTAGACTGCTCGGAAAACATTACTTTTGGAGGAAAATCACCTTCAGCAGAGCATTGACATCAAGAACAACGCCAAAGCAATATTGGAGTGGCTCAATAACAAAAAGGCCAATGTCTTATGACAGCCCAATAAAAGTTCTGCTATGAATCCCATTGAGAATCGGTGTCACTTTTTAAAAATAACAGTCCACTAGTGTCCAAAATGACTCAGGAACGGTGTGCAAAGCTGAAACATATCTATCCCAAAAACTCAGAAAGTGGATATTGCAGCTGAAATGCGGCTAAACCAAGTATTAATGTATGGGGGTTGAAACCTATGCAATCAACATCACTTTATTTGTCTCACAAATATGTCTCAACATCAAACTAATTACACAGTTTTAATATCAGTGTTTTAATAATAATACTTTATATTTATATAGCGCTTTTCTAGGACCCAAAGTTGCTTTACAATAAAGAACATGGAACACAATAAAATATTTAGCTGGACAACATTTCAATGTATTTGCAATACATTAATATGAGAGGATTAGTCACAGGTTTGGCTATTTGCAAGGCACTGTATTTTAACGGCAATGGGAGTTTTTATAAAAAGAAATAGCTGAGTTAAATAGTTATTCTTCATTATGATTTTCCTTGTCAGTTCAAGGCCCCTCTGGCAGCTATCTGAGGCCTCGTTGGGGGCCTGGAACCCCGTATTGAGAACTGCTGATGTCGACGGGGTAGCTGATATCAGACTCCAAATATATAAACATACGTACCAATCATCTCTAAACCTGAGATATATTAAATGTGGATATGTTTGTCTTTCACTATCAGAAAAATATACTTTGTTATAAACAGACCTGTCTGAGGAGTTGCAAAGACTAGGGTGGCAATTGAGTTGTCAAGTGAGCTGTGTGGCACAGTATTCCAACTGAGGGGTCTTTGCCCCCTCGTGGAGCCGGGCCCGGTATGTGTCTACGTGTGGGTGTGTGTGTGTGTGTGTGGGGGGGGTTGTTATTGCCACCCTCCCTGGAGCTCCTTTGACCTATGAGTTGTGTAGAGAGAAGTGCGATCGCGTTAACCCAAGCATTGAGTTGAATAGACGTTTGGCCTGTGACGGTTTTTGCGGCGTTGTCTGTCTCACACCAGAGCTCGGGCCTAATTAAGCCAACACTGCAGCAATGCAAGCACATTAAAGAGAGGATGAAAGCATAGGCTGGAGAGGACTCTGATGGATATTTGCGGTGAGCTGCATTGGCAGGGAGGCCTGAATACCTAAAGGGAAGCTGCTAGCTCTACCAGGCCTGAACCAGAAGACAGACAGGCACCAGGTTCCATGGTACACAGAAACACTTATGCATCCAGGCAGGAACGCAAACACATTGGCACACATACACACCGGCGTACTGCATGCATGCGCACAAACAAACAGGCACGTGCACTTGCATACCTACATACAACCCGACGTGGGCACGTGCGAGCACACACACACACAGACACACCCCAAATTTCAACCACATGTTGTGCTGGGGAGTGCAGAGAAGCTCATGCAAGCTGAATAACTCATAGCGAGTTTGTCTCTATGCATCCTAGTTTTCGAGTGTTTGCCAACAGCGACTGTTAGCGACCGAGAGAAAGAGAATATGACGGATGGCTTATGTGAATTGTGTCGACTCCGGTCATCTGGCCTCTCCTGTGAGAGCATTCTGGTCAGCAACACGCAATGGAATACCACCCAAGGAAGCACATTATGCAGTTTATATGAATTCTTTCACGCAGTTAAACAAGTTTCATTGCCTTCATTGACCATGTTATGGGATACGTGGATGTAGTGCAAACTGAATAATTGGTTGAAACATTTAGCCCTCTCCTAAACCGTTGACCAGGCGTTGCTTAAATGAAGTGCTATTTAAGTTGGATGAGAAAGTGCGAGGCTCTCCCCTTCTCTCAGTGCTTCCTGTGGCGTTTGAAGCACATGAGATTTGGCAAGAGGCAGCGAAGCTCCCCCTTAGAAGTAGAGGAATGTCGATTTTTTAACCTACTCTTCATAAAATAATTGCCAAGAATGTGCAAATTGATATTCTACGGTACTTATGAGTTTCGCTTTCCCTTTGGTCAGGATAAATATTTATAAGTCCAAATACATGCACTTTTTTGGGTGATAAAATTGTTTATTTATGCAATTGAATCCATCGTCAGGATAACAAGCTGTTGCAGATTTCCAAGGGTAAGAGAGCTTTTCAGTCTGAATTAAACAAATCGGTTTAGGGTCTTAGAAAGACTTTGATTTCAGGCTGTTAAATTGGACATGGTGTCTGTGAAGTTATGTATGATTCATTAACTATAAGAATAGCTGACATAAAAAAGGGAAAGTCTCCGAGTGCAGTTCTGAACTATTTTCTAAGAAAACACGCAGTAAGCAATCGCTTTTAGGGGGTAAAACTTGAAGGGGAATTTAATAGTGTCAAACAGTGAAACCTAACCCCTCGGCTCTCCTTATAGACACGCAGGCAGCCTGAGGGCTAGGAGGGACTTATTAACCCAGGGTTTGCTTTTGGTTGTTCCGGCAGGTCCAGGCCCAGCTCCAGTTAGAGGGCGTGGCTCACTCTCACCCTCACCTGCATCCTCACCTGGCAGCACACGCCCCTTACCTGATGTTCCCGCCTCCTCCCTTCGGACTACCAATCGCCTCGCTTGCGGATTCTGCGTCTGCAGCGGCGGCCGTGGCGGCGGCTGCCAAGAGCAACAGCAAGAACTCTAGCATCGCCGACCTCCGACTCAAGGCAAGAAAACACGCCGAGGCGCTGGGTCTCTGACCCCACCGGGTTTCCCCTCCGCCGGCCCCACGGCCCTCATAATTACCCGCTTCTCACACAAGACTGAGCCCTGTGATCGGGTCTGACACTCACAGCTAAAACAAAACAAAATAAAATAAACACTGAGAGAGACAGAGTGAGAGTCAAAGAGAGAGAAAGACAGAGGGAGAGGGGGAGAGGATGAGTGGAGGAGAAGGAGGAGGAGAAAGACGTTGGGGAGCGAGAAAATTGTCACAAAACCAGCTGCCAAAACAACCACTTGTAGGGAGAACGGTAATTAAATACCAATGAAATCACCATTTTACTTTTTGCCCAACAGGCAGGACTTCTGCGGGGCCAGTGGCTCAGTCCACTCCAGGCACACATCACAAGTCCAGGACCGTACAAACACATGTGGATGTCTGTCTGAGCTGAGAGCCAGAGCCAGGGCCAGGCCAAACCAGGCCAGACCGGGAGACTTTAGAACAAAGCAAACTGGCAAAGCAGGCAAGCAAGGCCAAATACTTGAGCCTCAAAGATGCTTTCACGTTGAATTTTCAGACTGTTGCCTGTGCGGGAAAAAGGCACTGAGACTGCGAGGCAATGGACTCGCTCTCACCTTTACACGTGTAAAAGACAAAAACAAAAAAATAGAGAAAAAAATATGGCCGTTTTTGCTGTGTAACCACTGTGTTGTTCCCTGCCGACGCCCAGTGCATGCGTTCTATTGGGGAAGTGCAGGTCTATGATGGAGCCCGGTCTCTGTGTTGTATCTGAACCCCACCACTCCCACCTCTCCCCGACTCTGTTGTATCACTGCCGTTCAAACCGCCCACTATAACCTCATCCAAAAGGTCGAAGGTCATTGGGGTTTGATTTCCTTTTCACTGTGGACTGACAGGAAGAAGCTAATCGAATCCCTCGTTTTTTCTGCTTTCGATGGATTGGGAGTGTTAACGTGTGTTGCCGGGGATGTGTCCGAGTCTAACTCCTATTATGTTGTCGTTCTCCTTCCGTTGTTCTCTCTCTTGCTTTGGTTTCTCTCTGATTTATCGTGCTGTTTTCTTGGGAATAGAAGTGAAGATATGCACTTCAGGTTGGTTTGTGGGTGTTTACAGAAGCCACTACAGCAGATCCTACTCTGCTAAATGAAGGGGGTACTAGGAACTGGTTTGGGTTTTTATCATGCCATCATAATGAGACGTACATGAAATGTTTAGAAGGATAAAGGGTATAACTGCAATTTTTGTAATTTTTAAAATATGAAGCATCAGTTAAACTGAAATGCAATTGTGTGCAGTCTAAGTGCAATACTGTAAATAAGAAAAGGTTAAAAAAAGAAAGAAAAAAGCGATTGTTAATAATGAACAAATGATTTTTAGTCATTTTCAGACACTGATAAATTGGTGTGTTGAATATCTTTGCCAAACAGAGCTGTTTTGTTTTTCTAAAGCATTTGTTTATTCTTTTAGTTTGCAACATCTTCCTCAATCACGTGCCATTACGCCCAGAGATTCGCAGTTTTGTACACATCAGGAAACTATGATAACTTGTTGTAAGTAGACACGGCCATAACTATAGAATACTGCTTTATGCACATATTTCATGCTGCAGCTGACCAACTAGGATCTGAAAAAAAATCATCATAATCTATTGAATTGACATGGGACAAACGGTCAAGTGAAATTCCAAAGATTCTGTTACCATTTATCTTGTAGGAACAACAGTGCTTTCTTTAGGCTTGTAACTGTTCAACTGGCATTTATTTGCACGTTGAAGTTGCAATTTTACAATCAAAATGTTAGATAATATCTTCCACCTAAATAAATAATGACAAGTTACCTATTTGGATTATTTGTCATTTCAAAGGGTGTTGTTCTGGGAATGTTTTGAGTCATTGAGAAACAGATCTCGGTCAGAATATGGCGATCCTTGCAAGGCCTAGCTCGAACAATGTTTTACCAATACTTTCTTTGTTGAAAAACCACCATAGACAGTACGTCGTTTTGCAATGTCTCCATTTTAAATTAAACACATGGTGCTTTATTTATTATTTTGTTGTCTGAAAGTTTATATAATTATAAAATAGTTGAACTACAAGTGTACATTTTTACATGGCTTTGCATTTATTTTTATATGTTGTTTCAAGTGTTACATTTTCAACTGGAGATGTGTGGCTGTTGTGCATTGTTTGCCTAAAATGTAGCGTGTCAGAGTTTACAAACATTTCAGGGATGGTTACATTTTATTAAGCTCCATGGAATTTGTTGTATCCACCACAAGTATAATCATTTCATATGCAAGCATGCCTAACCATGAATCACCATAACGTTTGTGTTATTTTCCTTTTGTTTTACAAAAATCTTGTACATCTTGTACATGTAAACTATCAATAAAGTTATAAATATTTGTACTGCAGTTTTAAAAGAGTACAACACCTCTTTCCCAGCTGAATCAGGAAGCAAAATTCACTTTTCAATATAGGGTTTAGGCCTATTGTGTCACTTTGTAGTACATTAGTTGATTTTATTACAGTCTAATAAACTTATTCAGTATTTTCTCTAAAATAATTTCAGTGCTGTTCACACATATATTAGTTTTACAACTGCACAAACTAAAAAGCGGACTCTAAATTATTTAAAATTCCAATGAATTTGGTTGAAAGCTTGTGATTTATGTTTTTCTGTGTAATTTATTACACTGGTAAGTTGAGTATATCTACAAGGTAAAAATGGCCATCGAACAAGTAAAAAAAAAAAAAAACTTTTTGGAGGGCATCTTGACAGGCATGGTATGCAAATTTAGCACATTTGACTGGAACTACATATCATTCAACAAGATGCTGAACAAAAAAACAGGTCTTATAACGGGAACATTCCAGAGTGACCCTTGTACACATTAATTGTGAATGGTGTGCCAGACTCCCTGAAGCACGAGTACTTCAAGAGCTGATGTGGATTAATGGCGTAAACCGAGGTGTATTGTGACAGATTGCAGCTGTTGTCTCGGGTCGAACTTGACGATCAATACCAATACTTCTTTGGCTCTGACATTTACACAGTTTCCATGTCAGCCATCAGAGCTCATCAGATCCCAATCGTATCCCACGTCAGCATAGAAAATTGAGACGCTATGAAATCCAGATGCATGCTGGCACCATTGAGCCCCCACCACCACGGCCCCCCTGAATCGAAGTCCGACCATGTACAGTATAAAGCCCCGTGTTCAAAATGACAAAGATTAACCACGCATATGTAACGTTGTCAAACAAAAGCAAGATGGCTGTAATTGGAGTACATGTCTGCAGAAGGAGAATCTAGGAAAACAATCGGGAGCAAAGACATTGAAAGTATATATTAGGGACATCAAATCTTTCTGGTTCGAGCAGACGTTTGATTTTTTAGTTTTAAAAAGCAATCTTCTTCCTTCTCCGTCTCAATGGCAATGATTATCTTTCGACAGATGTCACGAGAAAAGTCACGTCTATATGTGGTACACGAAACTGCGCCGGGGAAAAAAATGACACGGCCCTCGCTCCATAAACGTCCCCCTATTGCGTTTAACCGACACGTACTAAATTTTGCACGTTCATAATGGTTGGCCTCTGTGTTTTAACTTCCTCTGGGAAACCAAAATCCAGATGTGTGTACACAAAGTAATTACAGCATGTGGCATAGTGCCTTATTGTCTAAAGCCCATGTAGAAATTAGCCCAAATGGCATCCTGTCGCGCCAAATACCCCTTAGAAAGTTTAATTTGTACCTCTGTGCTCATACATCAAGATTGAGTGATATAGTCGCAGACTGATCGGCCAGTATTTACCAACTGACCTCTGTGGCTACAGCCTGCCAGGCCAGGGCTGTGGAAATAACGGCATCCTTTTATGTGTACTAATAATTAGCCTGGCAACACACAGCCATCCATCAACCAGCAACGAGCCACGGGCTGCTTTGTCAACATGTTCAGGCGCATAAAGATGTTTGTGTTGGACACCAGTCACAAATAAAAGAACAATTTATTAACTGACAAGGAGGTAGGGGGGCTGTGTGTACATGCAATGACTTATTTTAACAAACATTCAACAAAAATTATCCCGTTCTTAAATGATTGTGATCTACTCAAAGTATTTGTATTTAATGGATATTTCCACAGAATGTGAAATCCTATATACAAAGTATCCTCTTGCCTGCTCGCATGGAAGGAGTTGCTTATTGACTATGTGATCAGAAACCAGTAGGATGGAGCTACAATAACTCGGTCAACATCCTCAAGGTGTGGGCATGTAAGTTTTACTTTTGTTCCTTTCTTGGCCCCATCCAAGGCTCAAACCAGGGACCCTGAACTCACGTCAGCAACTGTCACCCTGGAAGCATCATTATCATTGTTCCAGAAAAGCAGCAGCTTTCATGAAGCTAAGAAAACCACAATATCACAGTCTATGAAGCTAGGGAGAGAAAACTTCAAGGTCTCTGAGCGAGTGACGTCTCCAATTTTAAAGCTAGCAGCGTGTAGCATTACACCCACATTTATGTTTAACATTTGGCCATTGTGATTTGTAATGTCCCACGAAACCTGAAACCTCTCTGAAAAACCTTCTGTCTTTACCGGGGCTCGATTCCTGCAAAAAGGGTTATTTTGGACATGCAACGACTGAAGCTTTTAGCCACAGAGCTATGCCGTATGCTAGCTACACTTGTTAAAGCGAAGTGATTTGAAACTCCAGTGTCAACTTACACATCAGAAAATACTATCTCTGTTGGAATACAAAAAAAATGTAAACACCTTATTGAGTACAGCGCTTAATACATCAGCTGTAAAATACTGTAGTGTCGCTACTATGTAGGTGTCGCATCTGCTATAAAAAGCTGGAAATAAGACGCAATCTGCAAATGAACAGCTCTTTTAGAACTGTTGTTTTTGTAGTATTTACTAACAAGAATATCAACATGCAGTAACCATAGATTAGTGAATCGTTCTGACCCATGCACATTGGAGTCTGGTAATATAAAAATATAGCAGGCGATTAAGTAATTAGGACATGTAGGATGTAGCCGGCGAGCTTTAGGTTTAGCTTTACCTAGGTGGCATATATATTTATTTGTGTTCTGTTGATTTGTTTAAGTGTTTTGAACATACTTTCATATGAGAGCCAAATGGGCATTTTAATGAATTGAACAGAGGCTCGAAGGCTAGCTAAAAAAAAGATCACGCTCACATTTTTGTGTATCCTGTTTCTAATCCGTTTAAAATAAATATGAAAAGAATTAAGATTATACTCAGCAAACCACATTTTTATATGCTCTTATTATTTACAATCCAAAACATAAACAATTTGAATTTCACCATAATTTGCAAGATTCCTTTTTTCTCTTATTTGATATTTTTGCTTTTACATGCATTGAAAGCCAATGTTTCCACAACAGAAAAATTCAGCATTCTGCATTGGGGTTTCAATCAAACAACCTCTGTATACCTGATCTCTTGTTAGATGCACTACTTGTAATTTCCTAAGACAATTACTGAGTTTTGAGTCTACATATTTTTAGTGTACTAGTATGATAGGTCACGTGTTTTAGGGTCACGTGAACATACTTGTTAGCACAATTCTTTCATATAACCCCCTTGTGAATGTCACACAGCAATATACCAATATTCTCTGTGGCTTGGCAGTGCAGTTGCCATCCATAAGTCCAGAATCAGGTTTATTTTGCCATGTCTGTTTACACACACATTGGTTCTGACCCCCAGCTACAACATTTAATACACACATTTACCAACAGTGCAAACAGATATTAACACAAACAGTCCATTGGCATATCTAATGTGTTAATATAATATGTATTATATTTATATGAATAGTGCAAAAAAAACGCATTGACCAGTTTGTAAATGCAATTGTGCAGAAAAAGTTATGTCTAGGTTCTTGTTCCAGATGTTTATAAGAGTTTGTGGATGTACCGATATATATATATATGCATTGTGCAAAAAGAGCAATATCTAGGTTTATATACAGTAGTCCAAAGGAAGAGCAAAATCTAGTTATAGTTAAGGATGTCTATTGAGTTTTATCTTTGTATAAGTGCCGATAGTGTCCAGGGTGGGTAATCAATAAGATGTGTGTTTGTGTTTGGTCTTGATAGACCTCAGCCGTCTGCCAGAGGGGAGAGTTCTGAATAGTCCATTTCCCGGATGGTCCGCTCCGCAGAGCAAATGATGCGTTGCAGTGTGTCCTTATGTTTGACTGTGGCTGCAGAGTACCAGACGGTGATGGAGGAGGTCAAGATGGACTCAATGATTTAGGTAGATGGCACGTGTGAAATTGATGCCCATGTGAAGGCCTGCACCCAGGGTTTCCCGGTGAAACGATGCCCAGAGCATCACACTCCATCCCCTTCTCCAGGAGAAACAGCACCGACATGCACGGCCATTTACGGGATGTAAAAGAAAACGACAGTTATCGGATAAGGCCACCTTCTTTTCTCGCTCCAACGTCCAGTTTAAAGCTCACATGCCCATGACAGGCGCTCTGGCCTTCCATTTCTATTTACAGTCTGTTGCAGGTGACTGGCAACATGGGGACCAAATACATGTTATTGCAAGTGTAGCTGGCCATTTTACAGACAGACAAATATATACCGACAGAATACATTGATCAAATCAACTGTTTCATATGGCAAATCAACAGTTTGGTACATTATGTAAGCAATGGCTGTAGTAGACCAAAGAATGCTTAATATAATAAAATAAAAAAAATCACTGTATATGAAACAAATATATTGTACTATATTGTCGCGTATCGTCCATGCCATACTGGTCTATAGACCGTCAAGATACTCTCACTGTCATTTCTCCATCGAGAATGGGTCAAATGAATATATGGCTAGAACGTAGGTGCGCCAATGAAAAGGTACTTATTTTACAATGGGGACACCAACCAACCAAAGAAAATCAAAGAGAACATAATTCCACAGAACATTACGTATCCTAGCTCCAAGTACAATATGACAAAATGGCCCCCTTGAACTGCGATAGAGACAACCTTTATAGTAGAAGCCCCTCCCCTCAGAACATTCCATTCTCTATGTCACCGAATCAATCAAGAAGTAACATTGTGATTATCACAGAGTGTACGTTCTTCTCTACCAATACAAACAGGACTTCTGCAAGACAGATATTTCCAGATATCTCCTTGTCTCAACTCTGATGAAGAACACTTCTAGACACAACCTCTACTAACATGGTATCGCCTTGAATGCAATCATTTGAAACAGGCGCTATAAATCCCGTCCATGCCTGGCAATTGGTCCGTAAACAGCCGACTCCGACCCCTGAGAAAACAAGACAACAACATCCCAAATTTGGATTAGTACTAAGGTGATGCTAGGCTAACTTGTGTTCAGGACTGATGGGATGCATGGTTTCTGTATGAATGGGATTATGTCACCAGTTGCTGCCCTCAGCAAGTGACAGCCTTCTCCGTCACATATATTTACTATGGACTATATGTACTACTTACTATATTTGGTCCCTGACATGATACATCTTAACATTTTCAAGGTTATTCGCTGTCCATCAACTTTAAAAAAAGGTCTGGTCCGTGGGGTACTGCTGCAGTGTGTGTTCAAATCCACCCTGCTGCTCTTTCAGCAAACAAAGGCTGTCTATATTAAATCTAGTATGAGAGATACGTTTAAAATCATGGCTTTTACCTGAGAGCTAAATAGTTCACACATTATGGGAATCAAAGTAAACCCAGTTTGTGGGGAAACTAAGCGTTTCATTCGGGTCTGAGTTGTTTTTGCTCTAAGAACTCAGAGAAGCAACCACCCAGTGAAACCTCAGCTGAAAACAATTGAGGTAAACTGCTATAGTTTCTATGGCCTGTTACAGATCAAAGGCTGTCTGTCGGCCTATTTTGTTTTGGTAAGGTTTTGGTTTGCTTTGTTGGCTAACACCCTAAATGTTTCTGGAGTCAACAGCAGTGCAAAACTGTATTAAAGAGTTTTAAAGCGTATATTATTTCAGCAGTTTTAAAGCTTTTTTCATATGCATATTTTCTTGTTCACTTGTGTTATTCATCACTCAAATAATTTAATGATGTTGTAATTCGTCACATATTATACTATTCTAAAATGACCGACATTTACTTTATATGTTTTGGCAAATATGAAAGTAGATACTTACTTACTTACTTAGATACTTAGTACATAAGCTTCATAAAGATGAACAGTTCATGTCATCATAGGCAACGTTTTTGTGTACTTAGACCTGGAATAACAAAAGAGCAAAAGCAGTATTAGACGATAGCCCATATGGCATAGCTGACTAAAGCTTAGCCGTCACTGTCAAGTGCAGGGACGTCACTAGAAATCCATGAATACAAGGCTATGCCTCTTTTAGTGTGGCCTGGGCATACTCCCCCAAGATGTTTTCAAAGGCCAGATTTTCATTGTTTTTCATCATGTATTCTTTGAGTAATAGCGAGTATAAAATCTAAATAAGGTTATTTTTGGTCAAGGTTGGCAAAAAATATCTGTTTCATAGTTTGAGTTAGACACTGATGTAGTATGACTTACTTAATCTCATCTCATCTTCAACCGCTTATCCGGGGCTGAGATGACTTACTTAATCTTTATAAAAATAAAGAAATTGAAGTCCACTCTGGAAAATAGGAAAACACTAGTTGAAGACCTGATTGCTTCACCTTTCCATGACAGTACCCCACCATAAAGGCCTTGCTCCTATATGGGCCAAATCGAAGCATGGCAAAAAGAAAGAGGGTGGGCTCGGCCCTTAACCCCCGCCATCATGTACCAGCCTTCAGGTTGGAAAAGCTGGGACCCGCCACAGAAACGGCTCCAGAGCTAAAGCCCACCTAAAATAGTTGTAGCGACGACCCGTTCAAGAATAAGTTCTATGTATTCTTGATCTAGTATGAAAGTTGTAATCCTATTATAGCCAGTCTAAGTCAATAGGTGTAGATTTATCTTAAACGCTGAACATAGTGCTGGGTGTAAAGCATTGCCTGCAGATGATCGCAACGTACACATTTAAGTGGCCGACAATTTAATAAGACAACAGGACACCAGTTATAACTCCTCTTTACTCTGGACTCCTGTCTTTACTCTCCTTTGCTTCTTCTTCACCTCTCTCCTTCTCTCCCTATTGCGCGTTTCCTCTGTCTCTCTCCCATCCCACAATGCATCTCATCTCTGTGAACAGATAATAGCATCAAACCGTGTCAGTGGTTGTGCGCACATCAAACAATGAACCTCTCTAGTGCCCCTGGTCTCGGCAGACGCTCGCCGCGGGGGGTAGCAGAATTCAACCCCCCCTCAACCCCACTGAACCACCCAACGTCACCCCCACCGTTCCTCCACAGGATGGCTGGAAGGGAGAGATTCAGAAGGAGGCTCACTGATCCTGGGCAATCAGACAGAGGGGGAATGTTAATGAAAAAGCAAACAGCCCACTGCAGCAATTTGCGCTGGGAGCCATGTTAAAGCGATCGCTGCTGCACTGTTGCTCCTTTCTGCTTTGCTTAGCTCCCGTCTCCCCTGCAAGCAATGAGCACTTGAAGCAAAACATGTAGCGTCTGCTATTCCCACACTAAAGGTCAAGGGCATTTAGATGCAAATGTAAGAACTTCCGGTTTTTGGCAGTCTTATAAATGTTTCTGAAAATGCTAATGTGTCAAAATAAATGTGGTTTAGGGTTGGGGACGACAATGTGTTGAATGTAAAATGTAAAACAATTAACTAAATTCAAAGATAGTAATTACAAATATTGAAATTGAATTATACATCGAGATGAATCCTGAGGAGTGTGCGAGTTAGTCTCCAAAAAAGTCCATAAGGAGATTTGTGTGGAGATTAGCACTGGCCTAACGGGTTAAACTTTTTTAAAACCATGTCTAAAAACCCATACTTTCTTTGGGCACAAGGTCAAACTCAACTGAATACATTTGAATTATTGACCCGAGGGGAACTTTTGAGTCCCGCTTAAACCAAATGCAATTTCCATAAAATATGGTCAGGGGCTCTCTGTGTGCAGTTATATAAAAATCTTCTGAAGGGGTTCAACGCAGCAGAACAGGCTTTTTTTATTGCCATTCATTTCTAAAAGTGACTGGTACTTGGTACGAAATTAACGAATTATGTGAACAAGGACTGACTAAAATTGCTGACTGACACCAACAGAGAAATATCAATAGCTTGACAATCATACTGTGAAATACCAAAAGTGGACGAGCATGAACTTTCTAAAAACAAAAGCGGTCCATAAAAACATCACATTTTAGAACTTGACCTTAAATAATGTCATTACAGTAAATGTCTACTCTTTTGTTACCATCATTGCTTTATAATTTGATGTGATCAAAGCATTGTATACACAGAAACAGTTACTAAAAATGTTGAATAAGAAAAGGGAAAATCCTGAAAGAGTTCAAGAAATGAGGAGCTCCTGTGAGCCTATTTTAGACTGATGCATCCAGGTGTCAGGCTAGACAATGCTTTTTGACAACCAGCTAGCATCGCCCAAGCTAGGGCGAGGCATCCCAGCCAGAGATTACCTCCACTTAATGTGACCTAGCGACACCCTGAGGCGGATTTGGTGTCTGCAAGCTAACTGCAGCTGTTAGTCAAATGTGACCTCAAACCCGTTGATTTGCCTAAATTCTGGTCAGCTGAGAGCATGAAGAAGCAGAATGGCTCAGAGCGACATATTAGAGAGGAAGCACTTGGTTTTGTGGAGAAAATTGTTGGAAATAATTGCCTAAAACATAATAATTGAAAATAAATATACATTACAAAAAAGAGATGAAAAGAGACCCATGCTATTTGCAGCTATTAAATCTTGTATAAAGAAGGTTGATCTTACTTCCATTAACTTAACAAGGAGGAGGAGCCATAGTGGTCGAAAGATGGACCGCAAAGTCTGGAGTTGTATTTTACCTGTGTGATTACAAAGATCTTATCCAACCACGTTCATCTACAAAGGCCAATGAAAAAATCCCAGATAGTCATTTGTACTCACGTATGTCACTACAGGAAAGAGAAACAATGATTTGGCAATCTGTGAGGGGCAGTAATACACCTAATACAATAACCGCACACAATGTTGACCATATTAATCACACTTAGCCTTGGGCAGCCTCAGGAAAAATGATCTCATTTCAACAGGCTAGTTTGGGTTTGGTCTCTAATCATATCACAGACCAGACAACACAAACGCTGAGTTCTAAAGGGCAAAACATTTCCTACATAGTGCCCTACTTTTGACCATGGCAAATTGGCCTTTGATCCAAAGAAGTGCACTATTTAGGGAAAGGTGAGGGATATATGAGAAACCAGCCAAACCTCCTATGCTATTTTGGACCCTCCTGGTGATGAAACATAATTTAGCAGATCTGTTCTTGATTGTGCACGCATTGGTTAAATCGTGATTATTCAAAGACTATTATATCGACCTATTATTGTGATTTCATTTAATTATATAAAATCATTAATTAAACATTATGCTAACAATTTGAATACTATCAATACATACCCCAAATAAACTACCCAGACTGGGGATAAATCTAAACTTCATGACATATAGAACAATAGAAATGTATGCAGCAATCTACCAAACAAACAATAAAACAAGGTACGTAACTAGCGAGAATGAATTCCTGTCTTCTGGTTCTCAGAGCTGGGGGACTTAGAGAATTGATATCCCTACTACAATAAGCATGAATACGTTAAATCAAAACATTAATGTGAGGTCTGGAAATTAAGAATACTGGAATAAATATATCCACATACATTATTCATACAGTGCAGATTTCTCCATATGTTTTTACATAACCTCACAGACCTCATTTCTAAAGGCGATGAAACAGAATTTGTAGATAAAATCAATACTATTGGGAGCTGGTTACCCATCTACTGCATTTTAACCAACGCGGTAGGGGGGCAAATCTAAATCTGAATATAAATGGGACAATAACCAATCAGAAGAGAGTGCAAACACACCCTATGGATTCCCACCTGGGTCAAATGCAACCTTGTGAAATAACACATATCACATGCTAATCTACAACCTCTAACCTTGAAGCAACGTGACTGGATAGACGTTCACCCTACGGCTTCCTCCCAGGCTAACAGGGCTAGCTAATCCGGTGGGTTACGCAACGCTCTTTCCCAGACATGGGGAATTGTAACATTTTTCCTTTGGTAAATGCATATGGGTTTTTTTTTATCACCAGAGGGAATATTACCTTATTTGCTTAAATTCAATCTCTCTATTTAACAAACACTTATTGCTTGTTTGACCATTAATCAATACCTGCAGATGCAGCTCTTTCTGTCCAGGTCTTCTGTTTGAGTGTGGCAACCTGCATTACAATGGCTTGTAATTGAATGTCTCATTCATACTAGCTTCATCTAGAGAGGTGAGGGAAAGGTTTTTATTTTACTGTGGTTATCATGGTCCTCAAAAAGGTATATTGGGTTGGATAGGATTATTAGAGATCTGCAACCAACCTGATCCGAGCAAAAGTCAGATTATGTGAGTCATAGCGAATTATTGAATGGTGATTTTCTATGACAAGAGTCAGCCAGTAATTCTCCACTAGTTGGCACAGCTTGCCCATTTGGCTTAAGAGGCTTTAAATGTGTCCCGTCAGAATCCTTCAAAGTCAATGCAGTACGTACGAGTCTATAGCGCCAGATAACTTTATGCTAACCCTGCCAATGTCTAGAGAAACCTCACACTAGACTGGGTGGCTTTACCACCATCAATCTGGGAGAATGTAGGGGGGATCCTATTG
Source organism: Dallia pectoralis (assembly GCA_029465975.1). Lineage (NCBI taxonomy): Eukaryota > Metazoa > Chordata > Actinopteri > Esociformes > Umbridae > Dallia > Dallia pectoralis. The sequence continues at coordinate 6,868,016 of CM055731.1, forward strand.
ACTGTAACCATGACAGCCAAGTTGAGGTCCCGCCCACCCGTAACAAATAGCCTAAATGCACGTACAGCGTTGCATATGTCGGAACAACGTCCGTTTCATTGGCTTAAATTGTAAGACAGCCAACAACAAATGAAGAGTTGAAGAGCCCAATTTAGCCTGAATCTAGACAAGGCCTCGCTGGTTGTCTTTGAACGTGGCTGGATACCTGATTACCGTTATTTACAGCACTCACAAGAGTGGAGCACATCGCAATTATTTTCCTCTGAAGGATTCGCGCTCGCCCGCTATAGCTCGATAATGTGTTTCGCGATGATTTCCATTTTTCCAATTACGGCAAATGGATATTGCTGCTTGCGCGGAGTAACTGGCAATCAAAGCAACGCAAACTGCCCGCTTGAAGTAGAGGCCACGGAGCTGCGTCGCGAGCCGTTGTGGATGTGTTCCAGGGATTACGAACGCCTCCAAACACACGAGGAAAGCGAGACGAACAAAGCCCTCGCACAGCACCTAATCACAACAACCTTTTAGCGTGGGTTCGTGTGCGTGCCCAAGAACAACGTGTCTCTGTGCGTGTGCACGTGTGCATAGCTTTTGTGTACACGCCTGCGTGTGAGATTACTGTTCCAGTCCTCTCTGGGTTTTCCATTCCTGCTAATAAATGTCACAGGTACATAATGTACTACAAGCTGATGGAAACAGATTGTCCCTGTTAAGTTACTTCACGGCTTGACTGTATTATATTATATTGATGAACACATTATGAGGGCCTGATTTGACTAGAGAAACGCCTATATTAGATGAGCCTGTGAAAGATGAATTAAATTGTGACTTGAATAGAACAGCCCGGGCCAGATTACTTCCACCGGGAGCTGGGGAACTGTCTGGTGGCAAATTGAGTTGTGCTTGTTAAGTCGAGGACTCATCATGCAGAATACCATTTGCCAGTGTACTCATCGCTGATTTAAAGCAGAGACTAGATAAAAACAGAATATTTTGTAAATATTTAACATTGTGTCATATTATTTTATTCCACTGAGCAAACTTTGACTAATAGAAGTAGTGTGTGTTACAACTGCAATCTTCAATAATAATATTTCGGTACTGCCCCATGTAAAGGAGACAGATTAACTGTGTCGAAGTAAGGCTATCCTTTTCCATATGTGTCCAGAAATCTGTGAGGGCAATCTGTGGTTTTTCAATCTCTTGTGAAAATTATTACGGTTTGAAGATTCAAACAATGTATTTTACATTTGCGTTTGTGTCAGAACACAAATGCATTAATTAACGTCCACGCATTGCTCACCTCTGTCTAATGAGTCTAATTAGAGACATATCACACACCACACATTGGCAGTCTGGCTCTTTTCTGACGAGATGCGGCATGGGAGATGCACAAAGTTTGAACTGCCGACGTTTGGCTGTTAGCGGCTCACTACATATCAATACATACAGCCAATACCACTGGCTGCGGGGGGAGTGCTACGGTTTCTCATCCTTTGTAGATCCTGTTTGAAACAAGCAATTGCCTCAAAGAAAAATCTTAGCTGAGACCAAACAGTAAGAAATGGAAGGGTGTATGTATGTTTGTGTGTGTGTGTGCATCTAAAATGTAACTGTTTGTTACCATATTTCTCCCATGCTTGATCTCTTTGAAAATGTTCGTGGGCACAGATCCCTGTGGCCAGATATATGTTGGCTGCAGAGTTCCCTCCGGAGGCCAGTCTTTGTGAAGCCTCCCTTGTCTGTGATAGCCCCTGCGATACTATCCAGCCCGGAGAACACAGGCATCATTTTGGGATGGATGGTGTCATTAAAGCAGAGAATTCTTAAGCAGCTAGCAAGGTCTCCTAGGGTTATGATTTTAGTCATATTATTTGTTTTATATCAATTCTGAGGCAGGGGCTTTAAAGTTGAACAGCCCTTGGGTGTATTGCTTTCACTCTGGTTCTTGGCTGTGTGTGTGTGTGTGTGTGTGTGTGTGTGTCTGTGTGTGTGTGTGTGTGTGTGTCTGTCTGTGTGTGTGTGTGTGTGTGTATGTGAGCGTGTGTCTGTGTGTGTGTGTGTGTGTCTGTGTGTGTGTGTGTGTGTGTGTGTATGTGAGTGTGTGTCTGTGTGTGTGTGTGTGTGTGTGTGTCTGTGTGTGTATGTGAGTGTGTGTCTGTGTGTGTGTGTGTGTGTGTCTGTGTGTGTGTGTATGTGAGTGTGTGTGTGTGTGTGTATGTGAGTGTGTGTCTGTGTGTGTGTGTGTATGTGAGTGTGTGTCTGTGTGTGTGTGTGTGTATGTATGTGCGTATGTATGTGTGTGCATGTTGCACATATTTGTGTAATATGGTTTTGAGGATTTAATTGGCTACAATATCATTAAAGGTTTAAAAACAACATTGTGTAGTTTGTGTTAAGGTATTTGCAAATTGTATTGAATGGATCTTCATTCAAACCTATTTACCCTGTGGCATATTGATATAACGCCTAGTGTGGCAGAAGCTACAAGTTACCTATAAGATGGAGAGGGAGTGAGTGAGTGAGCTGCAACATGCCAGGAGACCGATCAAGCATGTCAGAAAGAGTTGAAGCCTGGAGTGCTTTGGCATTTTTGTTGCTAAATTTGTTTAGAACGTAAAAATGAATTTTCATACTTCCTCATACTGCATTCAATTGAAACATGGGGATGGGGGAACTACACTTTTACTAGGGGACAGTAGAGGGCAAAGAGCCCAGATGCTATCTGCCAACCCAATCCTAAAGAACAAGAGTAGGTAGTGGTGAAAATACCAGCGTTTGGGTTTCTAAGTTAATAAGTTAAAAAGCAGTACTTAATGTTTTTGAAGTGTGAAAATAACATACAATTGATTAGAAATACAGTGTAGTGTTAATGTTGTAAATGACTGGAAACTGACAATTATAAATGGAGTATCTACACAGGCTGGCAGACGCTCATTATCAGCAACTATCAGTCCTGTGTTCAAATTACATGATGGTTCGCTAATCGTAGTTTAAGAAACAAACCGCAGACTGGCGACTGGTGATTGGTACGAAAAGGTGTGCCGCAGGTTCAAGTTTAGCTGTTGGATCAAAGGCTTCGGGGTAGAGGCTCTATAAGACCTGATGTGGCAGCATATGGATCTGTAAAGCGTGCATACGTGGTGAAGGATTAGTTGTTTGACCAAAGATAATAATAATGAAAATGTGTGATCTAAGTTAATAAACATGGTCTGATTGTGGCAGACCTGGTGGTTCTGGCATCTCAGAAACAACTAACCTTCTGGGATCTTCACCATACAGTCTCTAGTTTGCAGAAGTGCATCTCTGAATGCGCAATGTGTTAAATTATTTTGAAGCAGACAGAGAGGCTCCTACCTGACACTGGACAGGTATACTGTAGGCAATAAAATGGCCGGTGAGTGTATTGTCAGGATACAATGGACCCAACAACAGTGTCAAAGCTGAATGTCTCTTTCCCATACACGATGAAGGTTAAATAAATTGATTTTGAGCTAACTTACAGATCTCTCATGGAGCTGATCTCCTGGCTCTGTCCGGTCTAAAGTAGCTCCAGGCCTTGCTACCTGTAGGGCAAATAGATAGAAGCCCGTATTTAATAATTTAGGATTCCAGAATAGTGAGTGCATACATTTTTGTACTTGGCCCTGTGGTTAAAGAATACAAAACTGACATCGCCAGCCGGATGCTCTACTATGACTTTAAATTAAAATTGCACATGGAGTACAAAGTGTGGCATGGTTCTGCAGTAGACATAAACCCATCAGCCATAACATTATGACCACATTATGACCAATATAATTGTTCATATTTTGGTGGCACACAGGTGATCTGACTCTTCCTCATGCAGGTGATCTGACTTCATCTTTGTGGACTTTGTATGAGAGGGACGGGAGATTCTTTGGAACACAGCACCTTGGTTGCAAATTACACAGCCCCTTGGGGTTATGGTAAAGAAATGTTTAAAAGCTAGATAAATCATCTTCTTAAATCCATAACGCTTCCATTAAATTCTCTAAACTTGTATTTATTCCCTGAATGTTTTATATTAATTTATTTATGTATTTTGTATTTAAGGGCTGAATCTAGTTTTTAATTTGTTCTTGATTTTATAAATTGTAAATTACAGAATAATTTAAATAACAAAATCACCCTCAGTCTTTAGCTAGCTTTATTTTCCCTTATTTTTGCTGAGGTGATATTGTAGGAAAATGTGTTTTACATATTACGTTTGACAAACGGATACAAATACAGATATCACTATGAAAAATATTCCTACCCCTAGTGACAGTGACATTTTTTTTTTCATTGCATGTTTTTCTTTTTTTCCACTAACTGGACTTCAGAATGTAATTTTGGAAGGTAATGTTGGACGACAGGTCTCATAGTGTAAAATGGCTTTTTTCTCAGTCCAAAGTTTCTATTGGAACCTGAATCTACACTGGGTCACCTACATTGGTCAATAAAGTAAAGGTTCCTCAAAATACACTTGATGTAACTAGAGTAAAAATGGTTCCTCGAGGTGACCCAGAACGAATTCCTAGTACACGAGTAAATGCTCTCTCCTGTTGGACGGTTTAGATAAGAAGATTTTTTACTTGTAAAAAACAAGAAACACTTTGACCGCATTACTCAAGCTCCTTATGCACAGACAATAATTCTATTTCCTGTGCAATGAGGCTCTACGGTTTCCCAGAGAGCGGCCTCCTTACGTCTCCTGCAATCACAGCTGAACTTCGCTTTCACCCAAACGAGAGTGAATCATTTGTGTAAATATTTGCCAAATGAAGACCTATAAAGGGCGACAATGTTTTTTTACCCCAGACGTTTCTGAGGACTGTATACCAGCCGACAGCTAAGTGAGCTCTATAGCTCCATTGTTCTAGTCTGCCTAATCATATTCACTAACTGCCAGGCCACGGTTCTGTGAAACAAAAGTCAGTCATGGCAATCAGTTACATGTAATCTGATTGCATTAACGCTGACTGCAGGGTAAAGTCTCGTATTCTAGTTTCCTGTGACAACCGCAAAACTAATGCTGTGTAATAATCCGATTGAGTTACAGCAATAAGCATATTCCAAATCAAGACCTTTTCGCTTCTTGTCATCCCTGATAGACTGTATTGCATTCATGAGCTCTAATAAAACATCCTGTGTTTCTCATGAACACATTTGTAAATAGTTACCTCCTCGGGCAGTATCATTTCTTTCTTTATTGAACTCTTATTTTGCTAGGTAAATTGACTTAGAGAGGATTCTGATTTAAAGAAATTACCTGGACATTTTCTTACAGAGGAGTGGATAAAAAGCCGAGATTGTGTGAATGTTAGCCAGGAAAGTAGGGTTGAACTCACCTACTTGTACAATAAGGATGTTGGACACTGTTTATAGTCTGATTAGAAACACAGCACTGTTTTATGGTTTGGTGTCTTAAAAATATTATTGGTTTACTTGATCGTTTTGTATATCAAGTAACCAGTCCCTTCAACAAATAATAACAAATAATGTTGCAAAATCATATGTAATTTTCAATTTTTTCAACATATTTCTCTTATGCACAATTTGTCACCTGAACCTAGTCATTGGTCTTTATTTTTTATGCAATCTGCTCACACATCTAGACACTGCTCCTCTGCACAATTGAAATACATACTACATATTCTATATTGACCCAGTACATAGGCAGGGTCTCTTGACTGTTTGTGTTGTGTGTTTTTGATCTTTTGATCACTGTTTGTGTACTTCTTAAAATCTGACACACTATGACACACTATGGACATTAGTCGTATTTCATTGATTGATGCATTTCCTTGGTTTATCTATCGCTCGCTACATTTGTCGGAACGTGCTCCAGATGTTTAATACATTCACCATAAAATCCTAGATGCCTCTTTGCAAATCCTCTAGTTTATTTCTATAGCTGCAGGCCCAATGGTGTGTTCCTTAAAACATACATAGAGGACACTTTGTGATGGATAGCTTGCGTTATCTCCCCATTAGTACTACAGCCCATTATGAATGTGTCCGCGTTAGCAGTAACAGGATAAAGACCCTTAAATCTAGCAGCCACTGAGTCGTTCAGTCTCTGCCTGAATGTTTCTCTCCAATTTCTTTCAAATGATCTGTTCAGCCGGATACCTGTTCTTGTAATGGGGTTATCAACATATGAAAATATGGATTTGCAACCATCCAATTTACTGCCACCAGGGATAAAAAAAAACTTGTGGCGTTGATGAATGATTGGAGGATGGCATGTGCGTATTAGCAGGAGCCATGGGAAACATTGTAAATACTACCCAGTGCACCAGTGAACACATTGTTTTTGACATTAATAAGCAAATCAATTTCTTTGGAAAGCGGCACGAACTAACAAGACACCCGGAAAGGAATGCGGTGTGTTTCGGTGACAGTTTACGTACGTAGGCACTTGTGTCCCCTATGTCTGTGGGCCCCAGTTTGTGTCATGTATGCAATTGTTTTTTTTGTGTCTTAGATTGTTTCTACAAATCAGCCCAGTAGTTGTACCGATGTTTTCCTGCACACTTTGTTCTTCGCACTGATCTCCTCCCTGGCTGAACATAATTGCAGTCAGTGAAAGCGCCGTCGATGCAAGAAGGACAACACAAAACTATACCTCGTTTCCGCACTTCACAGGACGTCAACACAGTGCAGACATAGAGGGACTGAATATCTGCGAGGAGAAAATGGTAATTCATCATCCGTGTCCAGGATGTCTATCAAATTCTCACTAATGAATCAAACCCCTGGGAGTGAACTGCACACACAAGCACACGGTCTTTACACACTTTTCACAAACACAATGTACATGCATTACAGTATGCTGCACACACACTCCGGACGCAGATTTGACATCTACCAGGACAGGTACTCCAATCGTTGAAAAGCGGCTGTTCACTCAAAGATTAATCAGACAAACAAGATTAGCGAAGACAATGGCTGAATGGAAACAGAACAATGAAGGTCGTTCTTGTGTACACACACACGTACATGGTCTGTATACCCACAAACCCCCCCCCCCACACACACACTCTTACATCCACTCACAGGTATGCATTAAATACATGAATACCCACTCATTAGGCTTGGATGGCTTGTGAAGTCTATATGATGACTGATAGCCAACCTCCTTGACAACAGATCTGAGAGAGATCCCTGTGAGAGGAAAAAAACAGCGTTGAAGGCTCCTAATACCTTAGAAAGTGTAGTTATGCTAATGACATGGAATAATGTAAAATTCATGAAGTGTACCTAGCAGACGAAGACGCTTAATACAGCGTGTGGCAGGTGCACGAGTGAAGAAGGAGAAACTGTGTTTTAGAAGTGGTTCTTGAAGGCGTCGTTAAGGCAAACCCTAATTGTTTTGTCGACAGCTAAGTGCATCTAAATTACTTTTATGTCGTTGATAAGCGCTCAGGGGTGAGAGAGGGATCTTATCTTCCTCTTTCAGCTATCTGGCAGATACGCGTGTTGGAATGAAACCACCTTTTCCTCCTAATTACTCTAACGATTGCACCTACTAATTCACACTCAAAACAACTAACCAACAACCGAGACGTTAGGATCGCTTATAGGATTTCGAACCAACTGTTGCCGAAATAAGTCCAGGCGTGTCATTTATTGATGGTCTGCAAACCAGGTCCACTCTGTCACATCAAACCAACGCATCGTCTGTTGATGCAGCATTGACAGTTATGTTTTCGGACTGTGTTCCATGTGCGCGCGTGCGTTCCCGTCTGTTCCTCAACTCAGATCTCGAAAGAGTCTTTGTCTCAAACTGCATTTCCTTGTCGGTAGGAGAGCCGGGTCCATTGGATCTGGCGTAGTCACTCCGCAATCACGCGGCTAACCAGGGCTGTCAGACAACCAGCACGGTTTTGATTTTCCACGCTATTGGCGCTCACTTCTGATTAACCTGGACTATCCAACGCATCGCCATCTATTGTGAGAAGAAGGACTGTTGGCTCTCACATCATGCAAATGTGTTTTCCGTGAATCCCTCGTTAGTGAAAGAGTCAGAGAAGAGTTGTGACATCAAGTTTTGAAGAAACATTTGCTCGGTTTCCATGGCTATAGAGATATCGGACTAACAAGGCCGATGATTAGCGGCCTAAACCTCACGTGTGGTTAGGTCGAGGTTAATCTGGTCCACTTTAGCATTGCGACGTAGCGACGATCTTGTGGTGCCAAAGTATGGCAGTGTAACTCAGCAGCACTCAAATAGAGAAGACACACCTCCTGTGACAAGATTTAGAGGGCCGTGTTGTGTGAAGTATTGTGAAAATGTGTGCACTTCCTCCTCCAAGTTGCCCTGGATAAGAGTGTCTGCTCAGTAGCATAAACATGAACTCACCAAAGTAATGGTTAGTGAGGTAACAAGCTGACCAACCATTGGTTAACAATTGTGTTGCCCAACACATTCTCTAAAATGAACAGTCACCGCCCCCTATTCGTCCTAATCCTGGACCTTCATTGACTCCTGCGACCTCGCCAATCCATTCGGCTCCATACCCAGTTGTTGACTTGAGGAGGTCAAGGTTCCCACACCTGCTTACCATTCCAGGCCATCGTTCTATCCCTGAGAACACAATAACTTTTCAAAGATCTCAGCTCTTTTCAAATTTGAAATCTGTCAAATTTGTCAATCTGTCTTACGTTCCCCCTCCCTCCCTCCATTCCTCCCCCTCCCTCCCTCCCTCCCGCCTCCCTCCCTCCCTCGGCTGTGAAAGACAAAACAGGGTGTAGCAGAGAATGCAGCGTGCCAATTTGGATGATTGGTCCTGAAATGCAAGCTGAAATGGGCTTCCCTGCGTTCCTTTTAAGTGACCCATGCCTGGCGATGTATTGTAAAATTACACGCCTCAAGTTTGTGTTGTGTCAGATGTGGTGACTGGCAGAAACTGTTAATAATTGTCTAAGTGCTCCGGAGTGTCAAAGCTGTCCGTCATTCAATCGTTCCCAGTCTTTCTCGCTTTTTTTCCGGCTTCTCATAATATTTTCACTGAACTGCGGAGGACAAACTACTTTCAGTGATGGAGTTGTCACTTTGGTGCTTTAGCTTGGGAAAATATTCTACATCAGGAAGAACACATGGTCTACTGAAATGTGTTCCTGGGATTCAGGGCTGAGGAAAATACAACTGGCATTTTTTTCCTTTCTTTTGTTCCTTGATACTTTTGCGAATGCATGACAGAATGAGCTTTCATGTCATGGCTTACTGAAGTTGAGGATAACCTTATCTTGCCATTTAAGAAATTGGATTTCAAACAAAATGTTCCAAACACATAACTAGATATTGAACTAAAGTCAAAGACCAGAGACCCAAATTAAAAGCAGCCGACAACAATCCTTTAGTCATTGTGCAGTGCCAAATATCTTTTCTGTGCATTTCATTAAAAAAAGTCAACTGATATTGTTTACTAACATTATCTCCATTCGTTTGAGATGCACATTTAGAAGGCAGGAGCAAATTTACACAGTTGAAATTCACTTCAATTCAATTTTGCTCAGAGTTGTGTGATATTGATTCCCTCCAAAATATGCACATTACAGTTATCCCAAATTTTTAAGAAGACAATTCAAGTCAATTGTTAATTAGCATTTTGTCTGGCAACACCAGACTGCCCTTTGCCCCGCACCTCCCACATTACCCAACCTGAACACTATCGGCTCTGATACGAATGACCACAATGGAGATCCTGTAATAAAACTGGACATTTTTTTGCTGTATATATAACAAGATATTGCTCTTTAGCCAATTTTGATACTTAGCTGGACATTGCTCTTTCTTTTTCTGCAATCTGCTCACACATCTAGACATTGCTCTTTTGCATTATTCCGATACATATTACACATTCTATCTTTACCTAGTTATGACAAATAGGCAGGCTCTCTTAAGTGTTTGTGTTGTGTGTGTTGCTCTGTTTGCACTGTTTTAAAATGTCTTAAAATGTGTTTTCTAATGCTGCAGCTAGTGGTCAGAAAATAATCATTGTGTGTGTAAACAAACAATCGCGAATAAACCTGATTCTGATTTAAAAATGATTTATGTTAGAACTAGTTAAGGTTCAGTAATTGATTTGAACTCCTTAGCCAGTTAGATTCAATGTTCAGAATCAATTTGCTATTCTGAGACGGTCGTGGGGGCTTGTTTTATGCCTCCCAGGACAGTTTGAGTGCTGACTGTAGGCCGGGCTGCCATAGAGTAATAGAGTGAGGTATTAATGGCTCCCTGTATCCAAATAGACTTCCAAATAGACTTTCTCTGGCTTCCTCAGGGGAGGAGAAAAATCATTCGTTATTTTAATGGGTGTCAAATATATTTTCCAAATCTACTAAAAGGTTATCGTTGTTACAAGCCGACAAGTGCTTATATCTGAATCAATGTTAACTTTGTTACCTGGAAATGTACGGCTTTCCTCTCTGACCGCCGTGCACCAACTTAACCGTTGTGTTTTTACAAAGCTCCAGCACAGGCTTGATTTATTTCGCATGGTGACTGAATGCTCTTTGATAGAGAAAGAGCGAAACCATTTAACAGTCATGACCAACACATAAATAACGCTTTATTTCAAGTTAAACACATGTCAAACACACCATGTAGAGGCATTGTTAGTGTAAGAGAAGGGAAGTGACAGGAATGTGCTGGGTGCTGTACTTAAATGACACCACTATGGGCACTTCAGTGTCTCTGTCTTATTCAAACTCTCTACACTAGTTCTGCGTTAAATTTGATATAAATTGGATTTCAATTTATTTAAACTTCCTAATACTATCAAATGGGAAATAGATAAAGCAAACAAGAACATCTGTATCTACAGAAGTTAACCTGAAAGAGTGAGGAAAATATATTTGTACTTCAAATGAAACATGCTAATATTAATAACCAAACTTTTTAAAAACTTTATAGTCGCCTTCCTGCAGGTAAGGTGATCACGTAAATTCAGGTTGTATACCTCTCTCTCTCAGTTCATTCGTGAAATTCATAACAAAACTACATCATGAAGATGAAGGAACATTCAAAGACAATACAGGACTAAGTCTTCATAATCACCAGTCAGTTGTAGGATATCAGAACTTTTCCAAGATACCGAATATTTACAGAGCACATTATTAAGAATTTAAGAAAACGTAACACATTTTTGAATACGTTTAGAACGGACCTTTCACAAACAAGTGGATATACACGTAAGTATGTACTTTTCAGAGACATGTGTCAGACATTCACAAATTGCATCCAGCAGATGGCTGTCACTTTGTTATAGGCGTGTACTGTCTAACAACAAATACAATGTATTCAATATAATATTACATTGAGATATACACAGATGATCCATTTGCATAGAGGGGTATACTCAGTATGCAACAATACTAGGTTGATGCCACATGTAATATTCAATCCAAATGAATGCCTTGATCCAGTGTTTTCCAGCTGAACAAAGCTCAGATCATCACACTCTCTCCACTGTCTGGTCGTCTTCTCACAGCAACCTGGTTAATGTGATGTTCAAGATAACTCATCGGACCAGGCAACCTTCTATAAAGGTCCAGTTTCGACGCTAGCATGCACCTTGTAGGCGCTTGTTTTCTAGTCCTCACTCCGAGGCGTTTTTGGTTGGCCACCTGTTTGTTTTTTTGGCTTGGGTTGTTTGGATTACGCACACCAGGTTTGAGTCTGTAATTAGTCGGGTATTTGAGTCGACCGTTTGCCTTTTCACTTCGCTTCTCATTGTTTCGAGTCACGTCCGTTTGGTGAGTGTTTGTTTATCGTTCATGTCGCTGTGTTTAAATATGTATTTGTCGCTTTGTTGAGCGCACTTTATTTTCATCACATTGTAGGCCTATATCTTTTCGTCCGTTCATTGAGTGTTTCATTTGGAGCCATTAAAATCTTTGAGCGAGTAGCTCTATCCTTCACTACACCCGGCATGAGGCGTGATGGCGCTGTAGGCGGAGCATATGGTTGATTACAGCCACTGACCGGTCGGTGACATCGCGGCACCACACATAGCAGGGTGCATCGCTCTGTGTGTTCTGATACATTTGGAAGGTAATCAACATAAACACTATAACTTGACCTCTGACCTTGACTTGACCTCTGTCGGCTCAGACCAGAAGCCTTTGATGCCCGCGCGCGTCCATGAGCATCGGGTGCCCAACACCGTGTTGCGAGTTTGTCCCTCGTCGGACCACCGTCGGTTGTTGCTCACCAAAGCTGACCCGGGAACGCCCAACAAGCCTTACCGTTTCAGAGATGCTCGGACCCAGTCGCCTGGCCAGAACAATTTGGCCCTTGTCATTGTTGCGTAGGTATTTACTGTCTGTTCACTTAGCATCTGATCTACCCAGACCTTCACATGTGCCCTTGTTAGGAAATGATCAATGTTATTTGCTTCACCTGTGAATGGACTTGATGTTTTGGCTCATCCGTGAATGCCCATTTAAGCAGGCAGCTGAACACTAGCAGACTGACCAAAGAATTTGCCGGTGGCGGTGGCAGTGTTTCCAGTGCAATACTTTTCTGGAGATATCACAACGAGAGAGACAGGAAAGGATGGAAGAAAAGAGAATTCTAGAGAGAGTGGGGAAAAAGAAGTATATGTGAGAAAGAAATATATAGGGAGAGTCTAGCCATCACTATTTGTCTGGGACAGGTTAGGTTTATTTAATAAAGTGTCTGTATTAAGATGGATACTTCAAACGGTCTTTTGTCCCTACAATCACAGCAGAGGGAGGCAGAACTCACACATTTCTCCCACAATGTATTATTAATAAGTGCATCAGTGTAAGGGAGATATCCTAGGGACCCAAACACTTGCCGGGCAGATCATTCATCAAACATGAACAAATATCACAATACACAGGATACAGGCTCTCCAATAATGGATAATTGATGAGCGAGTTTGTGGGTACACCAGAACATTATTCTACAGTTTACCACTAATGATAAACTGTTTGTTGAGAGAAACACTTTGGCGAGCTACGGTACGCAATGAGGCGGATGAATCATACATTCCCAATATGACTCTTTGTTCCTCCGGGCGGTTTGCTCATAATAAGGATGTGAGTAAGCATTAAATGCCTCCATTCAATGCACATCATTTCGCTCCACTTTTCGTAAACCGATACATAGACGGGCACATGATTCATTTCTCAACAGTGTCTCTGTTTTCCGTAACCTGCGTAGTTGTCGACCTCAATCATTTCCCTTGTGGAAATGATGAAGAATAGGCTTGCAAAACAACGCTCTACACAGTGGAGATACGTTTCTTAGCCATAGGAAGGACTAGGGAAACTAGTTGGCACAATCTTGATTGGGATAGGAAAGCTTCTGCAGACAGACAGATGGGAGTTATTGGTTGACTGTTATAGGAGGTGGACTCAACCCCCGGCCTGCAACCTGTGCTCCTGTATTAGGTTTCTAACAACTGACACCAACGTTACCTTCTTTATGGACTGTACCATGTTGCGCTAAAGAAGGAGAGGAAGGGGGTTTCGGTTAAAGCATCTGGCCCGTGTCTCAAGTGTGTTGCCTGTAATCATGTAGCCTGTCTTGTATTTAGACCAGGGGGGTGCTAATGTCATTCTTATTGCATTAACACTAATAAACGGCAGTAAAACACTGGTAATCCTGCATCAAAAAGCTATAACTTAATTTACGTTAGGTCAGTGTGAGTCTGGTAAGACATTGATATGTTTGAATTGTTGATGGTTGTTTGTATTGACATAGTCAGTTTCCTATTGCTAGCTAGCATCAGTTATGCATCTTCTTCCAGATTTATCATGTCCTTCAATGGTCAGTAATGCCTCACCGCTCTTAACTTTTCCATAATTGATCTTAAAGCGAAGTGTAAAAGACTTTCACTGGAATGGGTAAACTTGGTCCTGTGAATCAAAAAAGTGGAGCCAGTGTGATTTAGTACAGTGCAGAAACCTTGCAACGTGCTGGCGGGCAAGAGAGGGTAAAGCGTAAGTGAGATTGATAGCTACTGAAAATGTGACGGAAATTTACCCAATGTGTTTCTACTTGGACAACTCTTGTTGTTGGGGTGGAGACATAAGCATCTCATAATTTAATAACAACGTAAGTGTTCTGCAATGCAATATACTGGTATCATATCATTTCCCTGAGCGGTGCACAAGAAACAGTGATTGCTCTCTGCTTTCTCTAGTTATGTAGCTGGCAAGATGGTATTTAAATAGAGTGTTTATTCCTGGTGTTGTTTTAGATGCCTTTACCTTACTCACAGCAGTGTTGTGTTAATAAATGTGGTGTATTAAACTAGAGTGGTCAACGCAGGGCAGCTGCTTCTAATTGGGGACAAAACAAACATAGAGATGCCTAGAGATGCGTTATCCGGTGGTGATATAAGTAGCCTCGTAAGTTCTTTTGGCCTGATTGTAGCTCAACCTTTGACTCCAAATGAAACATACCTTGGTTTCATCAGGCCATAACTCATATGCCCACATGCTTTTGGATATGAAAAGTCTACACACCCCTGGTAAAATGCTAGGTTTTTGTGATGTGAAGAAATTAGACAAAACTTTTCCACCTTTAATGCGACTTATAACTGAAAAACAAACTGAAATCTTTGTGGGGGGAAAATAAAAAACAACCTGGTTGCATAAGTGTGTCTTAAAACTGGGGATGTGGCTGTGTTCAAAATTAACCAAACGCAATAAAACTCATTTTAAATAGAAGACCCACTCTTCTCTCTCATATTAAATGTTTCTTGCACACCTCAATACAGACTTGTCTACGTCGTAAACATACAAAATTACAAAGAGTGTTCCGCAGAATGATCCGCGCGTGCATTTTAGGCTCACTGAAAGAAGTATATCTCTGTAATACATACAAATGTTTGGTTATAGAATTGCAACTTTGTAAAATGTCTAAAAAATGTATTGTACAAACTTGTGAAATATTCACACAAACTGAATGCACAACTTTGCAACGATAAGCTTGCAAGCATAACTCTCAATGTACAACCACAAAATGTTCACACATGTGCACTGACTTTTGTTCTTTTGAAGTTTTCTTTTTCTTTATACTTTAGGACTGTTGGAAGAAACTCTGTGAGTAATACTAGACCTTCCCAGAGTGTTGCAGTTGATTGGTGTCCCTTGGTCGATGCATGGAAATTTTATTATTATTTATTACAATTTTATTATTATTAATTTCCTGCTTGTTGTGCCCTGTCCGGGGTTTACCCCATTCATGGCCACACTTTTACTTTGATGTAACAGGCTCTTCTCTCATGGTATGAGATACATGTTGATTTATTAAAGGTTGATAAGGTACCCTGGGGCAGGCCAGCATGACAAATATCGACTAGGTGAGCTGTTTTGTTAGATCAAGGATTGTTATTCTTACAAACTTGCAGTTCTGCTCAAGTCCAATGACTAAAAGGGATCTGTGGCTAACAGACTGGTTATGTAGGAAAATGTTTCTGTGCTGAGCCTCAGAAAATCCACTGGGTCTGACTTGGTGTACTCTCTCTGCTACAAGGTGGAAGTTGCCACCGCACTCTGCATTCACTACGCAGTTCTTTGTTTATTATTGTTTACATTGTTTTATTTTTGTCGCACATACAGAATGATCAACTAGCACTTTTGGAAGTTCGCTTGTCAATAAATACTGAAAATGTTTCTTACTGGAGTGCTATCTCGGACGAGATACTGTAATCCGCCATTACCGAGCATTTTAGTAGAAAATGTTCAATCTCACGACAGAAAAATAGACTTCAAACATGGATTATCTTCCCCCCCGGACATTGTGAATTGCTTCATGCTAGTGTTTTTTTTTAAACCTGGCTAGACCCTATGGTGCCTGACTCAGCTGTGGATTTTCCATCTATCGGCAGGACAGAACCTTGGAGTCGGAGAATCATAGAGGCGGGGGAGTCTGCTTTATGGTTCACTCCATAAAGGTACAGTTCAGATATCACACTTCTTTCGTCTCACCATAACCCTAACTTGTCTCCCAATGTTCATCTGACTTGGAACTCCTCATCATAAAGCTACGTTCCTTCAACCTTTTTTGGCAATTCAGCTCGGTGATAAGAGCAGCAGTTTACATACACCCGCTGGCGGATAAAAGTTGCACGTTGGAAGACATTAACGGAGTAATTAATAGACTAGAGGATGCTTACCTGCAACTTTTAGAGCCATCGGCGACTTCAATAGGGCAAATATACTGTATGTAAGGTTTTGCCAAAAAAGTCACCAGTATCTTTCCTACCCATAGAGATCAGAATCTCGTTAAAGCAGATCACAGCTTCAGTCTTCTTCTCTCTGCCTCATAACGAACGTATGTGGTGTGGACTGTGACACATCATACACTATAAAGGAAACAAACAGTAGTGATGTCCAGCCTGCCGCCTTACTCCTGGACGAGCTCAACACCGTCTACGCACTGTTGAGGTGAACAATGTCATTCCATATGTGGAGTTAGCTGAGAAATGAGACGAATGCACTCTGTCCCTAACCACGGCTGATGTGAGGTATGGGTGTGCCAAAAAATCGATTCACAGAAGAATCTAGATTCTCATTTGCAACGATTCAAAATCGATCTGAAATGTCCAAGAATCGATTTATTAAATAAATAAAATCAGCTGGCTGTTCGCCTCCAACTTTGTAACTAGCCTATACGGGACGTCCGAACGTCACCACGCAGCCGTTTGACATGACACGCAGTGTGCAAGCTTTGCAAAACGAAGACCGGAGCAGAGTCAGCCACCAGCTGCAGACCAACGCACACTGCAGTGCTTCACGAAACTTCCTGCCAACTCCGAGGGCAAAAAAAATAACTCAGCCTATCGCCTGCTTAATTCTAGTGTAGTAGTGGTGCGTATACGCAGGTATATGGCGTATACCCACCTCAGAGGAGAGGGATTTACAGTATACCCACCTCCAAAAAGATGACTGACCGTATAGGCCTACCCAACTCTAATTAATCAGACACAGTAGCCATCAATCTACAGGGCTTGGATTTCGGTGCGGGATTGCGCATAATTTAAACAATTCCCGCAAGGTTAGTTTTTATAGGGCGAGAAATTCCCGCACAAACATATCTGCTTTATCTCAGACTGAGGTAAAGTTGGTTGGATATTCGATATTGGATATTCAACGGATAGTCGGGGGCCGAGATCAGGTCCGGTTTTCCCGCAAGCAGACACACTACACCCGGGTGATCGTCGGACAGAAACCTCCGTATGCTTATAGTTAGGGACCGTCTATAAAGTCTCAACGTTATTAATTCAATAGCTGTTTAACCATTTTGCCTTGAAACTTCAAATCACTATCAGATTGTTTTATAGAGTACACCCATATTTTGCACAGCTTTGTTTTTCTAAGGAAATGGTGTAAGAGACTTTTAATAAACATAAAAAAAAATGTTTTTATAGCTAGCTAATAATGAGTAGCAATTGAGAACCAGACAATGTTTTTGATAAAAGGCACTTCCCTGAGAATTGAACTTAACAAATGTGAAAAGACACTTTAATGTCTCCGTTTGTCATTCTGTATAGCAAAGCAGATGAGAATAGATCATGATCAGAAACCCGATTAGAAATCATTATGGATAAAATCGAATCGTTTTGAATCGAAAACCGTTTTGAATCGAAAATCGATTTTGAATCGAATCGTGGCCTCAAGAATCGGAATCGAATCGTCAGATGGTAAAAGATTCCCACCCCTAATGTGAGGGAAGCTTTTCGTCGAGTGAACTCTCTGCATTCACCAGGGCCAGATGGCATTCCAGGCTGTGTTCTCAGAGGGCATCGACCAGTTGGTGGAGGTATTCACCTCTATATTCAAACTCTCCCTGACTCAGTCTGCAGTCTTCACCAGCTTCAAACCGACTGAAGTTTTTTGTATAGCAGAGAAAGGTTTCATCACATGTAGCACTGATCTCCATCACCTGTCTAAATGACTACCACCCTGTAGCATTGATCTCCATCACCTGTCTGAATGACTACCGCCC
This sequence comes from Dallia pectoralis, assembly GCA_029465975.1. NCBI lineage: Eukaryota > Metazoa > Chordata > Actinopteri > Esociformes > Umbridae > Dallia > Dallia pectoralis. The sequence continues at coordinate 6,886,017 of CM055731.1, forward strand.
TGTAGCACTGATCTCCATCACCTGTCTGAATGACTACCGCCCTGTAGCACTGATCTCCATCACCTGTCTGAATGACCACCACCCTGTAGCACTGATCTCCATCACCTGTCTGAATGACTACCACCCTGTAGCACTGACCTCCATCACCTGTCTGAATGACCACCACCCTGTAGCACAGATCTCCATCACCTGTCTGAATGACCACCGCCCTGTAGCACTGATCTCCATCACCTGTCTGAATGACCACCACCCTGTAGCACAGATCTCCATCACCTGTCTGAATGACCACCACCCTGTAGCACAGATCTCCATCACCTGTCTGAATGACCACCACCCTGTAGCACAGATCTCCATCACCTGTCTGAATGACTACCACCCTGTAGCACTGATCTCCATCACCTGTCTGAATGACCACCACCCTGTAGCACAGATCTCCATCACCTGTCTGAATGACCACCACCCTGTAGCACAGATCTCCATCACCTGTCTGAATGACCACCACCCTGTAGCACTGACCTAAATCACCATTCTTAAGTCCTTCTCATTTCGTGGAGCTGGTATGTGTGTTTTCCACTTTTCTTTTCTGTGTCCTTGTTAGTCTTTAATCCTTGCCAGGTGTGGTGAGTTGCTGCTGACAAAGTGGGTGTGGCCATAAAGTTCTTCAGCCAATCCGCAGTAGCTCATCACCCCTTATTAATGGACATATTTAGTTTGGTTAGTTTAGGTGAGGATTTGTGTGAGCATAATTGTTTATTTATGATAAATAATTGTGGATAATAAATAATACTGTTTGGCGGCCATCGTTCTAGAGACCTGAAAAGGTTCTAAAGACCTTTTGAATAAAGTTCTTAAGACCTGGAAGTTCTAAAGACTTATCGGCCAGGTTCTAAATACCTGAAATGGTTCTAATGACCTTGTGAATAAATCGGCCAGGTTCTAAAGACATGAAAAGGTTCTAAAGACCTTTTGAATAAAGTTCGTAAGACCCGGAAGTTCTAAAATGTTCATAGTGAATACTGACATGTCATGTTTTAAATGTACTTGATGCCAGTAAACCGGTTGCTATGAAATGCGTGTATTTTATTATTTCATTATTATTTTCCTTTGTAAAGCACATTGAATTGCTTCTATGTATAAATTCTGCTATATGAATAAACTTCCTTGCTAACAGTATTTTCAGTTGTGGCATAATTATATGTTGTGCACTCACCATAACCATGGTTTCCCTCACCCTGCGTCTGGCCTTGGGCACTTGCCTTCTCCTCCTCACAAGCCATTTGACGAGGTGCTTAACAACTATGAAGTACATCTGCACTGTTCTTCCAGACACCTTGGACCCCTTTTAATTTGCATACTGTCTAAATAGATATACAGTCAATGCTATAACCCAGACGGTACACACTGAATACCACTTATGTGAGGATGCTGTTTGTGGATTACAGCTCGCGGACGATCTTGACCACAATGAGGCTCCATACATATAAAAAGGTGGCACTAGGACAGTAACCTTTCTCCCAATGTCTGTAAGACATTATTGTGGACCCAAGGGGGGGGGGGGTCACGCCCACATACACATCGATGGCGCTGAAGTGAAAAGAGTCTCTGACAAATTCCTTGGTGTGTTCATCAAGGAAGATCAAAATTCAGGCAAGCAGACTCTGGTAAAAACTGCCCAAACGCATCTATACTTCATGAGAAGACTCAAGAAGTTTGAAATGTCTGCAAATACACTCGTCAACTTCTACAGGTGCACCATCGAGAGTATCCTCTTAAGCTGTGTCATTGCCAGCTACGGCAGCTGCTTCGCCGCTGATAGTAAGGCCCTCCGGAGGGTTCAGGCAGAGGTATGTATCAACGGCTGCAATCTCCCTACAATGCCTGAGGAAGGCGTGACTGATCATAGAAGATTAAAGCCAATCAATCAGCAACATTTATCTCATAATGATCAATTTGCATTCTTAAGCTATGGTCACTTTCCAGGCCAGAGGATACACATTTGTATGTATTATATGTACTGATGCACTTATTTTTTTTAAATATTTTTAATGACACTATGTAATTCAATGCATTTAACAATAAAGTCCTTGACTTTGGCTAACACTGGTGCTACATTAGTAATGCTAGCTAAGTAGCTAAAATCATAACTAAATATTTATTAACTTTCCAACTGTTAAGACGTTAGGACTATCTCAACTAATACAAAGTATTATGTTTACAAGTAACTCAATGTAAAAATAAAGAAAGAAGCATTTGAATACAATAAAATCAGTAGAACACATACAAATAGATTTAAAATATTGGCTTTAGGAGTGACCACAGTGCAATATCTACCGAAGAGTTAGTTCATATTGAAGTACAGATAGTAAGGCCTGAGCTAAGCTAGAGGGTAGATTCTCCTAAAAAGTACTTAGAAACAATCAATCCGCAATGTCAAAATAAGTCCAAAACTAACGTTGAAATGCAAACATTTTAATTATAACTAAAGTTATTTTCTTTAACAATCAGGGCACATTTAGTGTGGTAAAGAAAATCAAAAAGGACTGAACACATCTGGCCACTATGAAAGGCTTAGGAACATGTCCCATAAGACAAATAAATAGTACAAATATTGGTAGTCAACCTTTGTGCTATTCGTATTCGTCATGCTATTCGTATAATTCAATAATGTACATTGACAGAAACACATGAAATAGATGGGTTTTGAGATAAGAAAAATAACAATCTATGCTCGGAAGGAGACTGTTGAGATCAAAGTGACTGTCCCCACATGAACGTTTAATCTGTTGTAAGGCACAGAGCTACATGTCGGAGTCAGAGTAGTGTCAGAGTAGTGGTAAATAAAAACAAATTCATCTCATATATTTTTAGTGACATGAAAAAAAATCATTTTATGAATAATTGAGGATGTTTTGGGTCAGGCAAGTTGTGATAGGCCTAGATTTTTTTTAAACGAAGGAGTGAATGAACATTAAAAGGATGATAACATATTGTATTCTATGTTGTAGGGTGAACAGCACAGTACAGCACAGTATTTAGTGGGGAGCTGGACTTACAGAACGGTGTTGTTGTGTAGATGAGGGAATTACCAGCAGCAACTTCTATATCTATAATATACCCAGAACATGTAGTTGGCCTAAGAATGAAACCTTGAGGAACTCCCAGAAATAATTATCGGGTTGGCTAGTATTGGGTTGGACCCCGTTTTTCTTTTAGAACTGGCATAATTCTTTGGGGCATAGATTCAACAAGGTGTTGGAAACATTCCTCACAGATTTTGTTAAATCTTTTCCCGCATTATTGCATCCTGCAGTGCGGCAGATTTGTCAAATGCATCTGTGAATCCTCCGTTCCACCACATCCCAAAGGGGCTCTAATGGATTGAGACATGATGATTGTGGAGGCCATTTGAGTACAGTAAACTCATTGTCATGTTTAACAAACCGAATTGAGATGTAATCTTTTAGACATTGCAACTTTTCCTGCTGGAATTAGCCATTAGATGATGGGAACATGGTGGTCGTAAAGGGATGGACATGGTTGGCAACAATACTCACTTTAAATATTGCCCAATTGGTACTTAGGGTACTAACAAATATCCACCACAACATTACACCACCACACCTCCGCACCATTACACCACCACACAACCACACCATTACACAACCATACCACACCATTACACCACCGCACCATTACACCACCGCACCATTACACCATTACACAACCGCACCATTACACCACTGCACCATTACACCACCGCACCATTACACCACCACACCACCAGACCATTACACCACCGCAGCACCACACCATTACACAACCGCACCATTACACCACTGCACCATTACACCACCGCACCATTACACCACCACACCATTACACCATGCCCGGGAATCATCACCTTAACGTGGTGGAGAGGTTTGTGTGCCCCTATGAACCTGAGGGCTGGGTTGTCTGGAGCTTTATGCTCCTGGTAGGGTTTCCCAAGGCAAAGTGGTCTCAGGCGAGGGGCCAGACTAAGAATGGTTCACCAAGACCCCATGAAAGATAGAGGGAAAAGGAGCGAGACCCTGCCTGGAGGAAGCCCAGGGCCCTCGTCTGGAGCCAGGCCCAGACGGCGGGCTCGAAAGCGAGCGTCTGGTGGCCGGGTTTGCCACGGAGCCCGGCCGGGCACAGCCCGAACGAGATACGTGGCGTCTCTCTCCTCTCCATCCTGTGGGCCCACCACTCACAGGAACAACCGCAGGGGTCGGGTGCGCTGACATATGGGTGGCAGTGAAGGTGGGGGGTCTCGACGGATCAGACCCGGGCGGCAGAAGCTTGCTTTGGGGACGTGGAACGTCACCTCACTGGGGGGGAAGGAGCCAGAACTTGTGCGTGAGGTGGAGCGATACCAGTTGGATCTGGTGGGACTTACCTCTACGCACAACCGTGGCTCTGGAACCTTACTCCTGGATAGGGGTTGGACTCTGTTCTTCTCTGGAGTTGCCCAGGGTGAGAGGCGGCGGGCTGGTGTGGGGATACTCACGAGCCCACGTCTGAGCACGGCGGTGTTGGAGTTTACCCCGGTGGATGAGAGGTTTGCCTCCCTACGCCTAAGGGTGGTGGGGGGGAAAACTCTGACTGTTGTTTGTGCTTATGCACCAAACAGCAGTTCGGAGTATTCAGCCTTCTTGGAGACCCTGAAGGGAGTCCTATATAGGGCTCCAGTAGGGGACTCCATCATTCTGCTGGGAGACTTCAACGCACATGTGGGCAACGATGGAGACACCTGGAGAGGCGTGATTGGGAGGAACGGCCTCCCTGATCTAAACCCGAGCGGTCGTTTGTTATTGGACTTCTGTGCTAGTCATGGATTGTCTATAACAAACACCATGTTCGAATATAAGGAGGCGCATAAGTGTACATGGTACCAGAGCACCCTAGGCCGAAGGTCAATGATCGATTTTGTGATCGTATCGGCTGATCTAAGGCCGCATGTTTTGGACACTCGGGTGAAGAGAGGGGCAGAGCTGTCAACTGATCACCATCTGGTAGTGAGTGGGATCAGAGGGTGGGGAAAGACTTTGGACAGACCAGGTAAGCCCAAACGGGTAGTGCGGGTGAACTGGGAACGTCTGGAGGAGGCCCCTGTCCGAAAGATCTTCAACTCACACCTCCGGCGGAGCTTTTCAGGCATCCCTGTGGAGGTTGGGGGCATTGAACCTGAGTGGGCAATGTTCAAAGCTTCTATTGCTGAAGCTGCGGTGGTGAGCTGTGGTCTCAAGGTCCTAGGTGCCTCAAGGGGTGGTAAGCCTAGAACACCGTGGTGGACCACGGTGGTCAGGGAAGCTGTCCGACTGAAGAAGGAGGCCTTCAGGGTTATGCTAGCCCTGGGGACTCCGGAGGCAGTTGCAGGGTACCGACAGGCCCGAAGGGCTGCAGCCGCTGCCGTGTCAGAGGCAAAGCAGCGGGTGTGGGAGAAGTTTGGAGAAGCTATGGAGAAGGACTTTCGGTCGGCACCAAAATGCTTCTGGAAAACCGTTCGGCACCTCAGAAGGGGAAAACGGGGAACCATCCAAGCTGTGTACAGTAAGGATGGGACACTGTTGACCTCAACTGATGATGTGATCGGGCGCTGGAAAGAGCATTTTGAGGAGCTCCTGAATCCGACCTACACGCCCTCTAGTACAGAGGCAGAGCTGGAGGCTGATGGAGGGTCATCGTCAGTTTCCCTGGGGGAAGTCGCTGAGGTAGTCAAACAACTCCACAGTGGCAAAGCCCCAGGGACTGATGAGATTCGTCCAGAAATGCTAAAAGCTTTGGGTGGGGAAGGGCTGTCTTGGTTGACACGCCTCTTCAACATTGCATGGAAGTCTGGGACAGTGCCAGAGGAGTGGCAGACCGGGGTGGTGGTTCCTCTCTTTAAAAAGGGGGACCAGAGAGTGTGTGCCAATTACAGAGGTATCACACTCCTCAGCCTCCCTGGTAAAGTGTACTCCAAAGTGCTGGAAAGGAGGGTTCGGCCAATAGTCGAACCTCAGATTGAAGAGGAACAATGCGGTTTTCGTCCTGGCCGGGGAACCACGGACCAGCTCTTTACTCTCGCAAGGATCCTGGAGGGGGCCTGGGAGTATGCCCATCCAGTCTACATGTGTTTTGTGGATCTGGAGAAGGCGTATGACCGGGTACCCCGGGATCTTTTATGGGAGGTGCTGCGGGAGTATGGGGTGAGGGGGTCTCTTCTCAGGGCCATCCAATCTCTGTACGCTCAAAGCATGAGCTGTGTCCGTGTCCTCGGCAGTAAGTCGGATTCGTTCCAGGTGGGGGTTGGCCTCCGCCAGGGCTGCGCTTTGTCACCAATCCTGTTTGTAATATTCATGGACAGGATATCAAGGCGTAGTCATGGGGGGGAGGGGTTCCCGTTCGGTGGGCTGATGGTCACATCACTGCTTTTTGCGGATGATTCGAGAGGAACTCGGAGTAGAGCCGCTGCTCCTTTGCATAGAAAGGAGCCAGTTGAGGTGGTTCGGGCATCTTGTACGAATGCCACCTGGGCGCCTCCCTAGAGAGGTGTTCCAGGCACGTCCAGCTGGGAGGAGACCTCGGGGAAGACCCAGGACTAGGTGGAGAGATTATATCTCCACACTGGCCTGGGAACGCCTCGGGATTCCCCAGTCAGAGCTGGCTAATGTTGCCCGGGAAAGGGAAGTTTGGGGTCCCCTGCTAGAGCTGCTACCCCCGCGACCCGACCCCGGATAAGCGGTTGAAGATGAGATGAGAGATGAGACCATTACACCACTGCACCATTACACCACCACACCATTACACCACCACACCATTACACCACCACACCATTACACCACCACACCATTACACCACCCCACCATTACACCACCGCAGCACCACACCATTACACAACCGCACCATTACACCACTGCACCATTACACCACCGCACCATTACACCACCGCAGCACCACACCATTACACAACCGCACCATTACACCACCGCAGCACCACACCATTACACAACCGCACCATTACGCCACTGCACCATTACACCACCGCACCATTACACCACCACACCATTACACCACTGCACCATTACACCACCACACCATTACACCATTACACCACCACACCATTACAACACCGCACCATTACAACACTGCACCATTACACCACCACACCATTACACCACCACACCATTACACCACCGCACCATTACACCACCACACCATTACACTACCACACGATTACACCACCACACCATTACATTACCACACCATTACACCACCACACCATTACACCACCACACCACCATACTACCACACCATTACACCACCACACCATTACACCACCACACCATTACACCACCAGACCATTACACCACCACACCATTATACCACTACACCATAACACTACCACACCATTACACCACCACACCATTTCACCACCACACCATTGCACCACCACACCATTATACCACCAGACCATTACACCACCACACCATTACACCACCAAACCATAACACCATTAAACCACCGCCACCACATGTGCATTAAACGACAAACACTGAATATGTGCAAAGAAATACTTTATTCAAAAGAAGGAGAAAATTATTTGTAGTTGTCTAGTTGTAGTGTAGTTTTAATGAGATTTTGGAGTTATGTGTTTGTCATTTATTAGTTGAGACTTTGTAACCTTTGGCAGTTTCTTAACACCAGTACACTAAAAAAGCATGTATACCTACATAGTCACATAGTACGTACAGTGACATATATTTTACATTGTCTGGCAACATGGTGATCCCCTTTGACTTTTGGTTTTATCTCATCTAATGTAAATAAGTGAGATAATTGGGATACTTCATCAGAGTCCATGAGACTTATGTCCTGAGTCGTCCGTTATTTTTTCTCATGATAATTTGAATACATCCCCATCTGTTTGGTGTTGCCTTTCAAACCGCACTTAGCCGCTAAACCACTGCCTTACAAGACATTCACCGCCGCTGTTGATTTTTTTTTTAAGAAAAGAGAAAAAAAGTGTAATAAAAGTCTGCTGCTGTAAAAGCGTTTTGCCAACAATAACAGTAGCGTTTGACACACAGCGTGTGAGAAAAAACTCTGCATCATATCTCAGTAAAGAAAGTTGACCTTTGATGAGTGTGTGAACTCATCATATTAGAGCTTCAAAGAGCGCTTTTAGAAACACACCAAAGAAGTAACCTCTGACACCCAAACAAACAAACACAAGACAAATTTAAATAGCGCGACTTGGAAAACTGTCTGAAAGCGAGGTAAGTTTAAGTTTCTTTGTGTGTGGGTGCGTGTGCGCGCGACAGAAGGGGACATGGGCACATCAATTATTCTCCGGCTGATTAAAGCATGATGGCTGGTGTCCAATTTGCTTTCCAGGGGATCGTTGTGACAGCCGGCAGTTTCCTCTCCCTGCCGCCTCCTCCTCGTGTTAGGTGATTTACGTCTGACGCCCTCCGTTTATGCACTGCTGTATTTTCATTTCTACCCCGCTGAGTGCCAGGTTCAGAACTCCTGAAGAAATATTATCCTTTGCTGACAAAATACAGTGACAGGCATCTCGCAGCCTTAGCAGTGCGGCTGAGTTGACGAGCAGTTAGAGGAGAGAGAGAGAGAGACGAGACAGGGGTTGAAGTCATCTGTTCGCGGGCGGCCCACTGATCAGCCCATTTGATCTAAACCAGCCCTGATTGGGTGGAATTATGTTTATAGCTGAGTAAAAAAAATCCACTTTCAATTGAAAGAAAGAAGGGCGCAGGATGAGGTCGGTTAAACAGACTATAACATTTATTAAACAACTTTTACAGGGATCCTGAGGCGGAGAAACATGTGGCGCGCTATTGAAGTGTTTGTATCGGTGGCAGGCAGACGGGCAGGTGTGCCGGTTACAGGGAACTCAATGTTGGGAAGTTTTTCATTTACCCCAAAGTCAAATGCCACCACTGCTCCTCAAGACAACAGTTTTATGTTAACTGATGAAAAATAAATACATTTTATTGTTCATAAAGCTCCATGCTTCTTCTTAATGGTTTCCTGTTTTGCCTTTTTTACGACCTACTCTGCGACATAATGAGATGTCATATAGCATTCCAAGACGTCGTACATTATTATTCAGAAGATTTAACAACAGCTCTCTCTCTCTCTCTGATGTCATCCTCATGCATATGGAAGGTGCTGTTTGCGCTGATATCTCGCTGATATCTCTATCTGATCTATCTATCTGACATCTTAATCTATCTGACATCTCTATCTATCTGATATCTCTTTCTGATATCTCTATCTATCTGACATCTCTATCTGATTTCTCTATCTGATATCTCTATCAATCTGATGTCTCTTTCTATCTGATATCTCTATCTATCTGATATCTCTATCTATCTGATATCTCTATCTGATATCTCTATCAATCTGATATCTCTATCTATCTGATATCTCTATCTCAGCGTTGCTTTGGGAGAAGGCTGACCCCTTGCTAAATGAAATTAATGTTCACAATTCTAACGAGGCGAAGGAGCGAGTCGAGCGGTTCAGGGCAAATATGTCGGACGGGCGACATGCTTGTTGTTATTTAAATTTCAGTCAGGAAAACAGGAGTTGATTCTAAATCTCACGCCACAACAGCAGCATGCCCACCCTGTCTACCCCCACCGCTAACTCCCCGCATCTGAGTGCACAACTATAAATAAAGACTGTCGTTCTAACCTAATCAAATTATAAGACATGTTTTGGTTCACCTGTCAGTTGTCGAGTGTTCACTCATACTCTCTCTCTCTTCCCCACTGTCGATCTCCCTCTCTCTGTCGTTCACTCTCTTCCTCTTGCTCTCTGGAGTTCGATGCCAGTGTTTCCCTCGAGGTCTTCTCATCTATCCTCAAGAGCTGCCGGCAGGCTTCACTTCATGGCGAACCCAGGCGTATTAAGCATAAATGCCATTCACATGATTTCAATAAATTCAGAAAGACAAGAACCAGGCTTTCAGCGCATTAGCTGCTGAGGACACAAAGCAGACACAGAGCCACTCAAGGGGTAAAACGAGAGATGGAGAGAGAAAGAAAAAAGCAGCACAGCTAATAAGTATGACAATAGTAATAGACTAGTCTGGTGGTGTTTGACAAATATATTTCCACTAGTCCCAATATATGACATGTCATATGTAATGGCTAGGGTCGCAAAAGGATATATTTTGGGTAAAGGTTAAACGGAAAACTACTGTTGAAGTGAAAGCAAACTTTTAAAAGTGTTTTGTTATTTCATACGCAAATATGCCTGTTGTTTTTAGTTCATACTAGTACAAGACAATATAATAATATATATATATTTATATTCTGTCAGGTAATCCTTTGGATGAAGAGCAAAGAGCCACACGCAGAGCGGATAATCACTTTGGAGGAGTTTTATACAAAAAACCATAAAACCTACAGACATACGAACGGAAACTAAACATACACTGGATCAAAAGAAAAGCGCGCTTACACAAAGCGACTTAATGAAGAGACATAACCCAGTGCAAGACTCACCTCAGAAACATGTAACATTAAATCAATAACAAGCACACGTAAACTTAACCAGGGACCTTAAATAGTCCACTGATTAACTAACCTATGCCCTGTGCTTAGCTAAACTGAAAGCAACTGTGCTCCTAATCAACATGATTCACAGAAGTGCTCTCCCCTAAACACCCTGTGACAACACAGCTCACCCATTTGTGATATAATCTTTCTATATTAAAACTGTTATAGTGGATGATGTCATTCCTCCGAGGAGTTTAAAATGGCTAATCCGCATTGAGATGAGACAAAACAACATTTAATGCCTATAATGTAAATAAAAGAACTGCTCATAAAAATCAATCACCTCACAAAGATCCAAACATCTCAAACATAGATGAATATGTCCATAACACTTTTTTCGAATTTTACTTTTGTGCTTCAGATTATCAAAATCGCTTATCAATGTCTCTGTTTCGCCTAACGGCATATAAAACACGTATTTCGAAACCTTTTTGTATTGAAAAGTGCTAGTGCTACATTACAAGGTACATTTTTACTATTATTGTTATGCACTATTAAATTATTAAATAAATACATATAGTTAATGTAAAACAAGTTCACTGAATACCCTTGTTTAACATATGGGGTTTTAACATGTAATATGCTATAGTATACAGTGGATATAAAAAGTCCACACACCCCTGATAAAATGGCAGTTTTTGTTATGTGAAAAAAATTTACAAAGATAAATCATGTCAGAACTTTTTCCACCTTTAATGTGACATATAACGTAAACAATTCAATTGAAAACAAATTAACATTTTTGAGGGGGAAAATAAAAACCTTACAATAACCTGGTTATTGGAAATTGTTTTGAGGGATAATGTCGTAATTATTTTTTTTATCCTGCTACTACAGCAGTTGTAATATATATATGTCATGCACACTAGTATTTTTTTATCTTGCCAAAAGTATGTGCACAGCCAACCATCCCACATCAATAAGCGTATTGGACCTCCTATTCTAAAACCATAGGCATTAGAATGGAATTTGGCATTTGTGTCCATTCAGCCAAAAGAGCATTTGTACGGTTCAGGCATTGATGTTGGATGAGAACGCCTAGCACTCAATCGCTGTTCCAGTTCATCCCAAAGGTGTTTACAGGGTTGAGTTTTCATGGGTGCTGTTGTACCTCCGTGACTCTTCCTCTTCACAAGTATAGCACTTACAGTTGACCGGAGTATCTAGCAGAGCAGATACCTGTGGCAAATGGGACATTTTTCACAAACTGACTTGTGGCAAACTGTGCCATGTTTGATGTAACTGAGCTCTTCAGTACAACTCATTGTACTGCAAATGTTTATCTATATAGATTTAATGTCCTGCTTTTCATGCACCAATGGGTGTGGCTTAACACCTGAACTCAATTATTAGTAGGGGTGTCAACATACCTTTGTCCATAAAATGCATGATTTGTGAAATCACTATGGTGCGTTTCATCACGCAATGCAAATACAACAGTTTCTGACAATTCCTTCAACATATTGTGCGTGTTCTCTAATTTAAAACGCCCTGGGGTGGCTGGTAGCTAACGGTTTGACCATCTGATCGTTTACCAAAAGCAACATCCCAACATCCAGGCAATTGAGAAAACAGGATCCTGGACAAAAGGCGAACAATGTAACAGGAGTATGCCAATGTATTCCATGGAGATGGATGGTTACCTGTCAAACTGAAGCTGAAGGTCGATAGGCAAGTAAAGCCTGTTCAACTGCCAAATAAAAGAGTACAAACACAAATCGAGCCCAAAATGGAGCTAGTTGCTCTAGAGAATAAAAGTATGATAAAAGCAGCTGGAAAAAATCACAGGCTGTATCAGTTGTCTGATCGTAGTGCAGAAACCATCTGGTAAATCACTCGTCAGATTGAAAAAAAATCCAACCGAAGGTCAGCTTGCTTTTCAGAACTATTGTTGTGTGGTCAGAAACGTGTGAGAGGTCCGACGGGCAACAACGCACTGCAAGAGTTTAGCAGGAACCGTCCCCTCTCCCATGGGAGAATAGCATATGTTAAATTGCCAGACAGGATACTAGCAACACTATCATATAGCTTACTATTTAGCTGTCGTGGAAATGGTAGGCAAACGTCAATAGAACCTGAGAAATAATAATAATAATAATAAATCATCATGCAAACGGGTGCTGTGCGAACAAAATCCCATGTTTTTAGGAGAACAACAACCTGGTAGATAATAGATGTACGGCCTGAAAAAGTGGAACATTGCAATTGTAATTGTTTTTACTTTGGGAGGACAGAAATAGTATATAGGCAATCATAGTGTTTGTGGCAGGTTTATAACAATGTATGATTCATAACTTTACATTGTCCTATCTGTGATTGTAACATTAAATGGCTCAATGTGTGTTTCATAACTTTACATTGTTCTATCTGTGATTGTAACATTAAATGGCTCAATGTGTGTTTCATAACTTTACATTGTTCTATCTGTGATTGTAACATTAAATGGCTCAATGTGTGTTTCATAACTTTACATTGTTCTATCTGTGATTGTAACATTAAATGGCTCAATGTGTGTTTCATAACTTTACATTGTCCTATCTGTGATTGTAACATTAAATGGCTCAATGTGTGTTTCATAACTTTACATTGTTCTATCTGTGATTGTAACATTAAATGGCTCAATGTGTGTTTCATAACTTTACATTGTTCTATCTGTGATTGTAACATTAAATGGCTCAATGTGTGTTTCATAACTTTACATTGTTCTATCTGTGATTGTAACATTAAATGGCTCAATGTGTGTTTCATAACTTTACATTGTTCTATCTGTGATTGTAACATTAAATGGCTCAATGTGTGTTTCATAACTTTACATTGTTCTATCTGTGATTGTAACATTAAATGGCTCAATGTGTGTTTCATAACTTTACATTGTCCTATCTGTGATTGTAACATTAAATGGCTCAATGTGTGTTTCATAACTTTACATTGTTCTATCTGTGATTGTAACATTAAATGGCTCAATGTGTGTTTCATAACTTTACATTGTTCTATCTGTGATTGTAACATTAAATGGCTCAAAGAAGCAGGACCTGAAACTTAATTAATTCAGGAGGTTTAAGTTAAGAATATGATAGCATATATCTGGAGGCATGAATACATTAGATTTTTTTACGGGTAACAGTTCAGCTCTCGAGACTAAATCTATGTAAGTGGGTTTTTTTCAGGAAAGAATCTGTCCAAAAAACAGACCCATGCAGGACGGGTCAGTTCCATCTCACCACGTTCTCCACTACCATGGGACACTATAGGTGGCAGCACAAGCCAATTGGAATCTGTCGAGCCCCAGAGACCGTCAAAAGGAAGTTGATCCAATGTATGGTCTGCTACGAGTGAAAATGATTGCAGATGATATCCTGGCTGTGGAGGAAAGAGATAATGGCGAAGCAACAACTTAACACTGTTAAGTAGACAGGCTCTGGCTAGCCCAGTAAATGTTTACCTCAGTGAGGTATGTCAGGTAGGTAATAAAAAGTAAATGTCAATATCAGCATGTGAAATCAACATATACGAACATTGAGCACCAAAATTCATTGGACAGTGACACATTTTTTTGTTATTTAAGTTCTGTACTCCATCACAATGAGTTTGAAATAAAATAACTACAATGAGGTTGTGAAGACTGTCAGATTCAATTATGGTGCTCAAAATCACTTTAAAAACATCACTCAAAAAAATCATTTTTGGTGTTAGAAAACGTAACATGGTCATCTTGGTATAGATTGTGCACAAATAACCTCAAATATAAGCTTCTAATCTAAAGTTTTACGTCATAGAGATTGTTTGATTTTAAATCCAAGCGTATATTCAGTACAGAACCAACTTGTGTATTAACTTGTTGATCTATATCGCAAACATATTTGACCTTCTCAAAAATATAAGTTTATCTACTTGTGAGTAGACCAGGTAGTGCTTGTGTAGGCAGCCCTTATCTGGGTCTGGGATGAAGGACACAGGTAATGCACAATAGTTATAACCTGTACTCCTGTCAGTCCTTTCCCTCCTGTGCGACTGAGACAATACACTAAAATATGAAAATAGACAGAACATTAGATCTCGCTTACCAGCGCGCTTCAAAATGAAGATAATGTCAATATATTTACCTGAAGTTCTCACACTGTGGCCTTAACTAAAGAATTAGTTTGGTGTTTTTGCCAAACCTAACTTTCCTGCCGTTGTAGGATCTCAATACACACACACACACACACACACACACAATACACATTCCAAAAGTTCAATTTAAATTGATACACATCAAACCTTCTCAGCGTTTGCATATGGTACAATGTGATTGGGCGGCCATATTCTTGCCGGCTTGTCACATTATCACTGCTTTGACTGCACGACAGAAAGCCTCCAGAAAAAAAACTGTAACCTAACAAAGACATCTAAGCATCCATTTTCTACACAAATCCCCAGCCACATCTTGTCAACGTGGCCTCCATAGTCTCTAACTCTCTTTCTCTCTCCCTCTCTCTCCCCCTTTCATATTTGTCTTTCTCCGATCCTACTTTCATTCTCTCCTCCCGTTCTTTTTCTCTTTGGCGTACTTATCGACGGACCTAGCGATGGTGTCCAGCCACGCCGCCGGTGTCTTGCTAACCAACCCAACCGGCGTTGTCAGTGATTTTTCATTGCCCTTGTTGGGCCGGTTTTATGCATTGTTTCCCTGATGGCGTGATTGATGTCAGGGAGCTGGTAATCTGAGGGAATGATAAGCCCAGCGCCGCTGGAGAGTCCCCTATGTGTCTGTGACACGCTTGCAGTCACGCCGGGCCCCGTTTGGCCGGGGCCACTGCTGAGGCGGCTACACTTCTCCTCGCTACACCCGAACCTCATTTACATTTCAATCTCAGCCTCATGAATGCTAAAACCTCCGGACGAAAATTAATGAAACACAGCGCCGGGGAAGCGGACGTGAGGGAGAGACAGAAGGAGGAGAACGGGAGAGGGAGGCAGAGAGAGCCAGGATTCCTTCCTCCACCTTTTGTTCTTCCAAAAGTGCCCCCTTTATTCCATTTTCACCCTCTCTCTTTCACCAGGACTCTCCAATGAATGGCATTACAGACAATGCCATATCCAGAGTGACACAAATGTATTTTGGTTGCACCGCCACAGTGTATTTCCAAAGAACCAGGGGCGATTTGTCTGGGGACAATTTGGTTTCCATAAAGGATTTAAATGGTTTCGGCGGAGATAGTGGGGCGAAATTTAATTTGTTTCTCATTTACTACAGCAGGTATGAAAAGGAGAAAAATTGGACGGCTGATGGGCAAAAAATTGGTGCTGTCCTTCTGCTGTATCCCCAAAGGGCCGAGGCCTTGCATGATATAGATTGAGTTCGACCCCCCCAGCCCACCGCAACCTAAGCCAACGCAGACACTCCCTCCCGCGCCGACCCCCCCCCCCACACACACACACACACACACACACACACACACACACACACACACACACACACACACACACAGACGCACAAACACACTTCTGCGGACACAGTCTCGGTCCACGCCGGCCCGCCTCCAGCCCAGAGAGAGCTGTAACCTTAAACCAACTTAAACAGTAACCTTTGGGGAGGTTGCCAATCACTGGTAAAACAACGTTTCCATCGATCGACCTGTCCCTGTGATTTATGGCCTCATTTTACACTAATTGAGAATTAGAGGGCGGATTAGCGAGCCTCAACACTTCGTCCTGATATGCACTCTGAGAAGTGTAATCTGTCACACCGGGGTGTCCGACACTCTCTTACTCACAAAGGAGGGGGAGGGGGAGCACGCGGAGGGGGGGGGGAGGGGGTGGAGGGTTTCCCATCTAATTGAATTGCCGGATAACACAGAAATTAATTTGACACAGGGAGACATTTGAATCCAGCTCCGGTTGTCTGTACTGAGCCGGCATCTCTGATGTGACGCTCCCGGGTTCTGTCCTCCCTCGCTGCGGTTTCGCTCGTTCCACCGCCCCCTCTTTCCGCTCTTTCTCTACTCTCACTTTCACTCTTTCTCCCCATCTCTCTCTATCTGCTGCGGCCGGACGAACACTATTGATCCAAATCACTTTGACGTGCGGGCCGGCTGAAGCATAGATTCTCTAAATCTTATTTGCACTCATATTAGGGCAGTTCGTCTGCTGCTATCATGGACTTAAAGAATATTACCTTTCATTTTGTTTGACTGCGCCCATATGAAGTTTTTGAAGGAGAATCTCCTTTCTCCAGGCAGTCGAATGCATGCAGGCGGATGGCGAATGCCCCAAGTCAACAGCTGGAATTGAATTAGGGGTCTGGCCTGCGTGCTCCATTGTCTGGGTAATTTGTCGTCTAAGTGGCAAAATGAAAGCACTCTCCACGGATCCCTGAGCACCTGCTGTTGTGTCACTCATCGCTATGGATACGCACACATTCACACAGTCATGCATGCACACACATACATACACCTAAATACCAACATGTATCGAATCGCAGACGCACAAGAACTCTGGATGTATCTTATCCAATTATGAAGGTGAGTCACCATACAAATAGATGTACTAATAAAGCTCAACATCTTATAACAGTCTTTCAGAATACATCAATCCATTGTGAAAGTGATGTGTTCATACAGTTGCATTGCACACAGGTGGCTTGTTAAAACGACATATAGATGTCTCACATTGACCCCCAGAGATGGCGTTTGAGACTTTTCTTGAGAATCACCCTCTTCAAAATCTTTGAGCTTTGCTATGAGCATTGCTGTGTAAAATGCCCCATTGAGACGTTTCTTTTACTAGAATATTTTGGTTTAACTTTCAATTATGGCCATGCCTTGTAATAAATACACCACAGCATATGAGTCAGAGTACAACAAGTGTACACCAATGCACATCTCAACAAGCCGTTCATCTTCCTATCCTGCTGTTTGCTCGACTAATAAGTATTTAAAGGCACTCGCCCACTTGAGGAAAACACATTTTCTAGCCAACAACCACGTATCATCTTGCAGAAGCCTAACACTACATTTTGATATAACAGGCAAGCAATAAACAAACAGCAATATGGAAAGGCATGATCTAAAACAATTCTATATTATGTCTATTCTCAAAACACATACTTGGCGACACTTTATTTTGAGAGTCCCAAAAGCATTTACACACACACTTTTGGGACTCTCAAAAGTGTGTGTCCCAAAAGCATTTACACACACACTTTTGGGGGACACACTTTTGAGAGTCCCAAAAGTGTGTGTGTAAATGCTTTACTGATTATCTACTGATTATCGGTTACAGTTTAAATGTCTACCAACTGTAACCTTACCGTAAACCTGAACCTTTAATCTTTATCCTAAACATAATATTTTCCCTAAAAACGTTTTTCTAAACCTATCCTTAACCTTCAGAGGAGTTGCTTATTAACACATGCTAATTCTATCAGCAAATGTTTAACAAAATTTCTATTTAAAATCTACAGATGGTAAATAGGACTTTACCCGTAGCCAATGGGTAGCTGATGTCTTTTTGTTAAGGTACTGGAATTCCTACCCAGTAACAAGTGGGTGGACACTTCAAGTCACCTTATCAAAAGTCGTGCAATTATCAAAAGTTGTCTCCCCAGCCATTACAATGTCTGTGAAATCTGGGATAGCCAACAGCAAAAAGCTAACTGTAAGGAAACAATAAGGTCAACTCTCTATTCTCAATGAGTCCACTGTGCTCTTTTTACAAAACAGAACGACTGTCTTTTGTCATCCTAAAGGTATATCCACAATATAACATTGGTCGCCTCTGTGAAGCTCTGTGGTGTTGAAGATAGCTTTGTGTGGGAATGTGTTTGGCAATAGGGCTCTTTAGCAAGGCTAAGAGATGCATTTATCTGTGTAATGAACTTTAGGCCCTAGCTAACTTAATCCCTTTAATGCCTGTGAGAGTCAATTAGCAAAACTAGATTCACTTTGGTATCTATCAGATAAGGCAGTCACTATACCCAGTGCCAGGCTACTATGGCTGACTACAACATTCAGACTCACCATCAACTTATATTACATTTTTGAATACAGAACAACATGTCCTTGTTAATGTGAAATACCTTGGGGTACATGGGGTCATTCGCAACAAACTCATGACCAGCAAGGTCGCTCATTGTCCTATTCACATTTGTCCTATTCACAAGAGCCTTGAAAACCTGCTAATAGTTTAGAGTTTCAATATGTTTCAGTGGATTTCCTAAGAATGTAGCAATGCATCAAGTTTATCATAAAAACATTCTGGAAATAGCTGTCTGCCACTTTGTAATTAGCTGTTTGTAACATAACGGCCAGACTCACAGTAAACAAATAAGGGGCTGAGCCCAGTGTAATCCAATGAGGACCAGGGCAACATTTAACCAATGAGATCCAGGCCAACATTTAACCAATGATTATGAGGGCCAGGCTTACAGTCAGCCAATGAAGGGCATGCTTCCAGTACACCAATACGGAACAGCCTCAAAGTAAAGCAAACAAGGCCAATAGAGTCTAACGTGATTAATTGTGTTTAATTTTTTTACCTGTATGGGAGAAGATCAAAGAGTCAAAGAGTGGTTTGTTCCCAGGTTGACCTCCCGCTGATGGGTGCTGTGTGTTCCTCCTGACAGTTCCTCTACGAGGTCTTTGTCAGTCCTGTACAGTAGTCACAAGTCTGACATCAAATAGCTACCTGGTACTCACAAACACACAACACAATACAGGGCTCGCTGTTGACAACACTGTCACCGCTGCACATCCAGGGCCTGTCACCGACATCACAGACGCAGCGTTTCCCAGGTGACAGAGTCTCGGTAACAGCGATAACCGTGCGCTGGGAGCAGATAAATAATAGAACACGCGACATGATAAGCCGGTGCTGTTAGTCAGCTTGGTCAGGTCCACACAATCTCTTGGGAGTGTGGTGTGTGTGTGTGTTTACACGTGTGTGTGTCCTAATTGTGTCTAATACAGGTGTCCCGGCAGTTCCCTGAGAGAAGAGGTGACGTGTCCATTGTTGTACGGCAGGCAGGCGCCACGCGGCAGGTTCGAGAGGTGCCTCCGTCTGTCTCCCTGCTCATTTCTCATTCCTACCCAGGGGAGAGGGGGCTTGGGAGGAGGAGGGGTGGCCGGGGTATAACTGAGACGCTGATGGAGAAAAGGTGACAGGCTGGAATGGGCCTTCAATAGATCCATCAGACAGGTCAATCATCAGGCGTTTAACATACATCAGTGGAGTCGCCGGAGCTGGTATCTGTCTTGTCGTTGGAATCAGAGTAAATAACAGTTTAAGCAGGTGTCGAGGTTGACCCTGACGACCTCTGGAGTGAACGCGCAGGCTGGGGCACAGACAGGATTAAAGCGCAGGAAGAAAAAAAATCTACAATTACACCAACTTCAACTACGCGACGTAGCCTGACACTGACGGACAAAACACTGTATATACATTGCGTGCCGTGTATAATTAGAGAAACAGAGCTTGAGCACGCGTCAATCTGACCAGACACACACTGGAATAATGCAGCCTAGCCAGGACAATAGACTGGCAAGCACCCGCGAAAAAGCATTTCGCAAAAACGCATGGGGCCGCGTATGCCAACCTGAATGGGGAAATGACTACTTGCAGTTGTTGACTCACCCCACGTGTGAAACAATATCGAGAGTCATTTAGTCTCACACGTCTTTGTGCGGAAACAAATGCCGCAAGGTGCTTTGAAAGCGCTGTGTATCACCAGAGGGCAGGATTGTGAGCCTCTCCCATGAGCGTGAGTGCGCGTGAGTGATTGGATGAACGTGTCTGTAAGAAGAACGGCACCTTAGGCTTACCGCTGTCTGTGCCGTTCTGATGCACCAGGAAAGCTTTCAAATGCACACTCAGTCAACACTTTAAGTGTCATATCACATTATAACCCATTGGATTATCACAACGGGTTAATACAGTAAAGCCCTCAAGACCATCACACTGGAAGCAATAAGACAGGTCCCGTGTAGTTCGCTTAGTAAAGCATGCAGATTGTAGCTCAATGGCTTCTCCGTTATATATGCATGCACCCAGTTGAGATGAATTAGGTGACTAAATGTAGATTTGACTAAAACATTTTTGAAATAGGAAAAAAATACAAATAATAAAATAAAGCGAAATTATCTCAAATTATCAAATCTACAATAAAAGGTTAACAATGGTTATTAGCAGGAGGGTGTTTTTGTTTTCAAGTTCAATTGTAAACACGTACATTCATAAGAAAGATTAGAGGCCAATGTACTGGAATAGATTTTGCATAGGAATCGTAATTCAGGGATCATTTTCCAAATCTGACTGAATTGTTTTAGGGTTTTTCCACACAAATACTGATACTGGCAATCTAGGAATGCAACAGATATGTTTAGCAGTGTTTAAAAAAATAATTAATACACATGAAATATTTTTATATATATATATATATATATATATAATTTCACACAAGGTATTTAAAGACTTTCCTTGCAGATGTAGAGGAATGGAGGACACATATTTATGAATGCATTTCAGTAATTGTTAATATTTGTTCACATTGAAGATGAGATGAGATGATGCGTTCGGATCTGTTCTGGGCCATTTCAATGGTAGCAGATTGTCTGTTGGTTAACCTGGCAGGCCACATTGGGGGCAGTTTTCAAAGACACTCTACCTTGGCCCTCTTAATAATCTCAATAAGTTTGACCTGTCTGGGGATAACTTTTAGTTAATCACTCGGTACATTTATAATATAGTGATTCCTCTAGATGTGTTCTTAGTCGCTCTCTCACTCATGGAGCTGTGGCTATATTATTAGCAACACGATATCATGAGATTTCGTGAAATAGACACGATTTTTTGTGTCCAACATTTGTGACATCCACACGTAAAAGGTAGTTTTTTCGTGTCCTGGACACGATTTCCTTGAGCTGTTGAAAGCAAGTGTCGTGATTGGTTGACTCAACTTGCATTTCAACCAGGAAGTGGGCGTAGCTTGAATTGTAAACGCGACAGATTTAACTTTCTGGAATATAACTCTTTTTATTAATCTAAATATTAAAGGAAAGCCTGACTCTTACTCTTGCCCTTACCTTAACCAATACCTAACATTTCGATTAACTTATTTGTTTAACGTGTCGTTGACCAAAAACGTTTGTTGTGTTTTTTTGTGTGTGCGTGACGATTTTCCGTGGAGTCCTAAATATTACGTGTCCTGTACACAAAAAAACTAATCGTGTCCAGGACACGGAAAAAGGAACTTTTACGTGTGCATGTCACAAATTTCCGGTACAAAAATCGTGTCTATTTCACGAAAACCTGTGATATCGTGTTGATTATTAGATACGATTGAGGTGTTGTATCTCACCCAATCATTTCCCTGTTTACTTGACAGGCAAACCTTTGAGGTAGAACATGGCACCATCAGCCCTGTAATATGCGTGTGGAAGTATAACTCTACTGAGAAACTGTGGTAATTCAGTCACAGCTTTGTCCAGAATTATCTAGGAGACAATAATGGTGTCTCTTTCACTCCCACACACACATTTTAGTAATCTCCTGTATCCAAACGGGTAATGTGATCCTAGTTTTAAATCCTATATCTCCTAAACCTAAACCCTATACCTAACCTTAACGCCATACACGTAACCCCTTACCTCGATTTTATTGGCGTGAATAGTATTTTTCCTCATCTGAAATGGTCCAGGGTCCCCGCCACCTAACAATTTTTGGGGGGATTTCTGGTCATTGCCAGGTTAATAAATGGTGAACACATACACACACACACACACACACACACACATTCACAGTGACATTATACTTAGTACCTTCCTTAACCCAAACTATGGAACTATTTTACAGTTCTCTTGCCTCTAGTTAAATGACTCCCAATTAGCTAGGGAGGATTCTGCATATCCTAACAGGGTTAACCTAATACAATGTGGCCTCTGCTTTCTTGCTTTAAGTGTGCGTAATAAAACGTGTCAGCTAGGATGAGAATACAGCTCTTGTAATTGAATTTAATTGGAACGTGTCACTTCTCATCGTGGTTGTGTTTTGATCCTTGATGAGTGTTTGGTTCAGTATTGCAATCCTTCGGATCGCGTTTGACTTCATTGCAAGCTGTGCCCTCGACCTCAACGGGACCTAATGCATCTAGATCCGGTCAGAGAAAAGGCGAGGAAAAAAGGCTTTGAACCATGAATGCAATAACCGGAAAAAAATTCAGCCGAATTTACGGTCGATATATATATATATTTTTTTTTTGGAAAAGCTGTGCTTTGGACATTTTTATCTTTCTTTTTATCTCCGTCTCCTTCACTTGTTTCTCTGTTGGTTGTGGGTAACGTGTTGCATAAGTTGATTTGACCTTGGCTGTAACATATGGAAGTCTAACGCAATGCCACATGTTTCTGAATAGTTGATAGTCATATTAGGAACCAGATAAAGCAGTTATGAAGATTAAAAAACACACCAGAAGATAGTTTGTCTGGGTTTGACATTACTGTCAAACTAAATAAGTTAATATGTCTACAATAAATGCAAAATCACACTTCCTTTTGAGTCGAGCTCTGACAGGTAGAGTACTCTATAGATATGAGATTCTGGTCCCAAGCATTGGATAAACTACAATGAATAACGTGCACCCTAATCTAAAAAATGCAATTTTTCCAGAAAACAATCTGAGTAAGAGAGATAAACATACTATAGAAAACCATCACAAATAATCTTACTTTGATACCAACTCCTGGTTATAGAAAGAGTGAACATATACAAATAATGAAAGCTCCACACCTACAAACATTTGAGTGTTCTCCTGTATAACATTGAGATAAAAAAGCGGACGAGGGTGAAATAGCTTTATTTCATAGTCAGGAATTTGTCTTCAGATGAATAAAAGCAGTAAACGATACGGTCACGAGGCACACTGCCATACGGCCGCTCAACCCCGGCCCGGGAAATAGGGGGAAATTGAACATGCATCTACGGCGTGGTTCTGAGGCAAATCTTTATTCACTGAAAGCCGCTTGCTGCTAAAGCACATTGCCTTCCAATCCATTAGAGCGCCGCGTCTCCTTCCCATTCACCAGCCAGTTCTTAATTTGACAATGACAAAGAGCCACTTGCCGATTTAAAATTTCATAATTTTAATCTGTCAAGGCTGACATTTAATTAGTGCCTTCCTAACCTGTGTCCGCCTCGCTTTTTGAAGGGCAACGGTTTTTGTTTCCTGAACGGGTGCCGCCACAGCGCAATTTTGTTGTCCGGCACTGAGGAGAAGAGGGGACTGGATTAATATATATATATATGTGTGTGTGTGTGCGCGCTACCAGCTGCTGCTAAAACAATACACAGCGAGCCGGCCTATTAGCGGTGTAATCTAGACAGATGAGGTTAATAATATTTGGGAAGTGTTGCTCTATTAACCATCGAGCTGATTAGGGCCTGATTGGGTATCTCTACTTCATGAGGTGCTGATTGGAAAACTCGACAGGCTTTTGTTCTGTTCTGTCGCCCCAAGAGGAGAAGAGGTGGTAGTAGAGGAACGAGGAGAAGAAAGATGGGGAATCTTCTTCGCCCACTTTGGCGTTTCCGTTAATAATGAGCATGGTCTTAATGAAAATCTTTACAAATTCCAGATTCCAGGGTTGATACGAGTCAGACGACCAACTATAACACACGTTGTTAATTTTTGGAGGAAATTATATTCATATTTGATGTCTTTGATGAGTTCTTGCTCGTTTTCCTGCACATTGCCGTTTGTTCTTTTTATATTACCATTTCAATTGAAATCTGGTCAATTTCTCTCATTATGACCTCTTATTGGTTACCCTGAAAGAGATTTATCAATTTAGGTCTGTAGGTCCCGGTCTCTATGCCCATGGCATATAAGGCTGGATCTCTTGCTCCTCTCGAACGCTCAATTTCACACAGACAGGGTTTTACGTTAAGGTGCTATTGATTTTAAAATCAATGGGTAGGTTACGGTGGAGAGATGGTAAGGAAACGGAGGGGAATCAGGCCGGTTTGAAAGTTGTCTGAGATGTAGGTGGGCTTGCATGTTAATGGGTGTGCATACGTCTGTATCTGCCTCTGGGTTTAGACAGACATCTAAGTGGATATAGCAGAAGCGACATATGGTAGCGACTGTATACGTTTTTACAATTGTTTTGGACCGACCTGCTTATGGCGCTGAACTAGAATCCCTAAGAATTGCAGCTCACTGAAGGAGTCGCAGGAGGGCGAAGTAACCCGGAAATCCATGCTGACGTTACCTCCCCATTCTCCGGGAGATGCTGACCAATTCAGGCCGCCAATGGGGTTTCCAACGTCTCGTCTGCTACGAGGACAATCCTGCTTTTACAATTAGCTTGGTGTTACCGAAGAGTAGCTAAGGAAACTGATCCACCTGAAAGGAACAAAGAGTGAGAATCTTCATTCCAATAAACGTTGTAATTGTTTTTCTTGTTAACTCAAAACTACACACCTCAACTGAAATCTAACTAATCTACTGCTGAATTTGACACAAATAACCACTGGAGAGGCTGGTTTATGAAAATGACAGGGGTGGCAGATTGCCTAGTGGTTAGAGCATCTGGCCAGAAACAAAATAGTTATTTTTCCTGTCCTGGTATGTGAAAGAAATCTGTTGTGCTGGCCTTGAGCTAGACACTTAACCCTACTTGCGGTTGAATATTTATTCCCGGTGTAGAAATACACCTATTTCATATAGTGGATAATTAAGTAGAAAACAAGTTTAATTAAGGCAAAAGTCCGCCCAGTTTATTGAAAAGTAACAGATTTAGCATATCCAAGATGGCTAGCACAAGTTTAAATACAGGGCGGTCGGATGTAAACAGGATGTAACAGGATGTAAACAGGATGGAGGCGTGTCCACACGTTCCAACACAGAGAAATGTCTTTGTGCCAACAACACCAATGCTAGATGGTAAATAGTAACATTACACATTCTTGACAGAATTAACAA